>VYXB01002190.1:810600-869036 GCA_013397135.1 Pachyramphus minor | reverse complement strand
ACGTATTTTGACTTTAAAGTACTGTGTACATATCGTGAACCTAAGTGGGTTTGTAATCCTTTGCCCTCTTTCTTTGTAACAGTTAAATTTTGAGTCTTCCACTCAGCTCTTGCCAATTCAGTCTTTTTGCAGTCATCACTCCTTAGCTTTTTTCCTGCCAAATCCAGTGTCCATCTTTTATGCTTATTTCTTTTATTTTTTTTTTATATGGACATATGTTGACTGCCTCTTAATTTTTTTTTCTTCTTGTTTTCCAGAAGACCAATTGAATAAGAGTTCTCTGGGTGTCATGCTACTCGTTTTCTTTCAATTTTCTTTTTCTGAGTTATTAGAACAGCAAAATTATTTTTAAACTTCTCTTGCTGTTAATGTGAATTTAATTTACTGGAAATTGTGTTCTTTGTATTTGACACAACTGGTCTGAGTACTTCATAGGGGAGTATTCAGACCATGACTATCAAATTGTAATTTGTGTTTCTTTTTCTCCACCATTCTTTGTAGATTCAACAGTTAACTGATACACTGAATAGTGTATCATGTGAAAAAGACCAGTTATTAGCTGAAAGAACTAGTCACTCTTTCCAACTTAGACAACAAATTGCATCAGTTAATCAAGAAAAAGATGAGCTACAAAAACTCCTTCAAGACATCAGGACTGAGCGGGACCAGCTCAAGACAGAATTGCAAAGAAATTCTGAGATGGTCAGTGTTGCAATTTGCATATCTAAGTTACTCATAAATTCTCTTCTTGAATTGTATTTAAACATGTATGGTTTTATTTTAGAGTGTTGAAACAAATGCAAAACTGGAACGTGCTTTAGACCAACTGAAGCAGAGAAACCTGAATGATATGTCTGTTCAGGTAAACCCAGTGGTTATTGCAGAGCAGGTGGCTGATGACAGCCTGAAGGAAAAAAGCTTGAACATTAAGGTAAACTTATTTCTCTGATTCTTCTAAGGATGCATGTAAAGTCTTAATACCACTTGTCCTGGAGCATAAACCTTTTGTATTGCTAAGCTGCAAATCATGGGATCAGTTGATTTGCTGTTGCTGTTCAGTGATTGCACATCTAGTATCAACTGAAAAGTTCAATTTAATGTTCACAGAACATCTTGCTTGCTTTCATTATTGTTCAGCCACCCCATTTTTTTGCAAACCCCCCTAATGCTCCTTTCCATTACTCCCCATCAAATAATAAATTGGTTTCAAAAAAATGAAGTTCCTGTAATTCCTCAGACCTTTTGTTAGTTTACTATCCTGAGTACACTTTCACACATATATTAGAAGTACTATTAACCTACAGAAAGCCAAAATAAACCAGGATTTATGAATGTGTATGAAACATTTTAAAGTACAGTACTATGTACTGCAGACTACATGTCTGTGCAGCAGATTCAGGCATCATTCTATACATGCTAGAGGAGCCCTGAGTGCTGCTTCAGTTAACAACAAAAGAACCAAATTGCAAAAATCAGTCACATGTAGCTTTCTCCGTTTGTCTTGTCTTTCTATCCTACATCAGCAGTAGGGAGCTAATAATGAGGGAAGTAAATATCAATTGATCCCTTTTAATGGCACTCTCCCCTTTTGACTTCTGTAATAGGTAGGATCTTGTCTACCTTTTTCTTGTACAGTGTTCTCAAGTATCTGGAACTTGCTCTTGTTGGATACAGAGCATATGACAATTCCAGTGTTTTTACTGTGGGGTAAAAGAGCTAAAACTGGTGAATCCTAGTTCTTTCAATTAAGAACCTACAATGGAGGAAGTATGCCAAAGGAGTTTTATACTTTAAAATGTATAGGGTAGCTTGAGAGGTGATACTTGAGTTGCACTTGACTGGGAGTACCTTCACGCCTGTTGCATTCCTCATCCTGCTCACTGCTTGATCACATCTTTCTTTTTATGGCAGAGTTCTAGGAACAATTTTATGATCTCTTTCCTTTGAGGAAGGACCAAGCAAATAGTTTGGGAGCCCACCCTGAGACAAGGCTAGCCAACAAACTTCTGAATAGGCAACAGTTGTATTTCAGGCCTGATTTACAAGTCTTGATGTGGTTGGGCAATCTAAACCAAGAAAATAATTGGAGGTTGTGAAATTACTTGCTGAGAGACTAAGAAATGTTCTGGTTTTGTGCCTAGCCTAGTGTTTTTGTCATATCCCTGTGGTAAGTCAAAACTGAAGTCTTAGTCCTCTTAACTTTTCTGTTGTAAACCAGTACATACTGTAGAGGTTAATTCTGGAGTCTGGTCGTTTATTTTAAGCTTCTGTTTATAGCTAATCCTGCTTTCCCTTACTGTGAATGAATTCATTTGTTTCATTTGCATTTAGGAGCTTCTTGAGAAATTCTCAAATATGGGGAAGAGGTGTGAATGTCTCTCTACAGTGTCTCTTAGGCTGAAGAGTGAACTGAATAGTCAGAAAGCACTGATAGCTGTGATACTGCCTCAGCTTTCCTTGGTACAGACTAAACAAGTCAAAAGACTTCAAACTGAAAATGAGAAACTAAACGGTCATCTCCAGAGTTTATTGAACAAACTGAAGGTACCAATATGCAGATGCTTCATATTGCTTGAGTTTGGTTCTTTTTTTAGTAAATTCTCAATATTAACAGATAGGATTTTATGTACTATAGCTTTGATTTTTGTGAATCCATATAATGTAGAAAATAAGCTGATAGTAGTAAATGCTTTACAATGTTAGACAACTGGAACTGCTTAGTTATGTTAATCAATCTTAGTTTTTGACTGTAGTTCAGCTGCTTTGCACAGTATTATTTCATTAATATTATTCCATTTTAATTAGGAATTGATTTTTTTTTTTCCTGTACTCCATAAATCAAACTATAGATGACTTGTAGCTTATTATTTTGTGGGGGAAATGGATGTGCAAGTTGCCTTGGAGATGCACGTTTACTCTGCAAAATTACCCAAGTAGTTTGATTTTTATAGTCTTGCAGACCTTCCCCAAACGGGAATCAGTTTCTTCATTGAACTATAATTATCAGAAAAAAGTTAAGATTAGTTGGGAGAATATTCCTGTTATCATATGCAGAAGTACAGTAAATGATAATGTTTTTTCTCTTTCTTTATTTACCATGAAATATTAAGGGTTGGTGTTTTTTTTTTGGGGGGGGGGGGAACTTGGATGGGCCTGGGGAGAGGGGGCAAGGTTCATGTCGAGTTTACACTGGACATGATTTTGAGAGTCAGTCATGTCTATAAATATCCATTAACTAAGAAGCTGAACTAACATTCCAAAGAGCCTTATTTTATAACTTCAAGTGGGGGTTTTAGGTTTGATTTTTTTATTTTTATTTTTTTCCCTATAGATGGCTTTTAACTTTTATGGTTAAAGGTGTTTAGTACATTCAACTAGTAATCTCAACTAGAACAAAATTTTTAAATCATCACACTGATTTTATTCTCATAAATCATCTGCACCTTTCACAACTCTAAGAGAAAATAAATATTGCAAAAATTAGTTTGGTCTTCAAAGTTGAGAATCATGGAAGACTGTCTAGAGCCTTTTAGACTTTTTGGCCTTAGTAACTTGTTAATTATTCTGGACACTTACAGGCTTAGAGAGTAAATAGATTAAATTGTAAAATATGTAATTTAAGCTGGATAGAGGGTACTGTTTTAAAGCATGCTCAGTGATACATCCTGTGCTTCTACAACAGTTTATGTTCAGTCGTGTTTGTGCAAAGAAAAGAGACTATCATACTACTGTTAACAAGTATAAAATGGAATTGCTTGAGGAAAAGAGAAGACAAGATCATCTACAAGCTGAGATTCAGCATCTCAGGAAGATTAATTTGAACCAGAATGAAATACTGTCTCAAGAATTAAACATCAGTGAAGGGCTGCAGAGTTTCCACTTGGATGCAGAGGTAATAACTGAAAAAAAATTCAGATATTAAAGACTTCATCTTTCAAGGCATGGGGTAATGTGGTGGTGCTCATCTAATGGCATTAGGTTTATCTGCTAAGACTTCACTAAAGGAGGATAAAGGAACAGAGTTTGTACTTTTTTATGCTACTAGTTCTATAATGTGAAAATTGCATTTTGCAGAGTGGCTGAAAATAAAATAAATAGGCTAGAAAATAGTGGGAATGTTATTTACTCATTTGCCCTGTAAAATACGTACTGCCCAGTACCAAGATGACTTCTAAAACAATGAAGTCAACTTTTACTTTTTCCTCTTCCCACCTGCCCCAGCAATGTAGATTGTCTTCTCATTTTCCCAGTAGGGTGTAATGTATAGCAAAACTCCTTTTATATCAGAAATAGATGCTAAAACAGACTTCCTGCTGTATTGATAGCTAAGAGGACAGAATGTATATTTAGACATATGGTTATCAAAGCAATATTTAAATTTTAATTCCCTTTTTTTAAGAGCATTCTCAAAGATGTATCAGAAATGGAAAGTGAACTTCTCTGTATAGAGGCAGAGTTACAGCAGCAAGAAAGTGCTAGAAAAGAAACAGTACAGTTCTGGGAAGCTTGTTCAGAAACTAACTGTAACGCAGAGGAACTGGAAGAAGAGTTAAAGAAAGATACTGAAAGGCTTTTGCAAGTCATTAACTTCTGGACTCCTAAAGTAAAGGTAAAATTAAATGTTGTAGAATCAGAAATGTGTTTGGTATAAGCACTCTAATCTGCCTAATCTGATTGAAAACAAAACACACAAAGGCTCTTGCATGATTATTCATTTATTATCAGCACTTACTATACTCTTACTTTAAAAGATGTAAGAGTACTTAAAAGATTTTTAGAGATTTCCTCATGCATCCAAACTTGGAGACTTGCTTTGTAAAGGACTTTCTAGGCAATAAATGGGAGGGGTGGTGGACTTGTTTATTTGGGGTCGTCTTAGTCTGAATTCTGGAAACTGTAGGTTCAAAATTGTTATATAGCTTTGCTTGCCAAACTTCATCAAAACTGCTTTAGCCATTTTTAAAACTCAATTGTAATTCATATTACACTTTTCTAATTTCAAAAAGTCAAGGTGTTCTAGAGGTGGTGCAGCTTTCCTTTCTTTTTTTTTTTCTTCTTACATCTTGCCCCTTTGGAAAATAAGACAGCATTTTTCAGGGTGATTTCATCTTTCTGATTAAATATTCAGTTTAGCCCATTTTGAAAAGTTTTTTCTGTAGAATCAGTAGCCAGTCTTGACTTCTTCAGGATTTCCCAGTGTTAGCAAGCTTTTTGGAAGAATGCCCTGACAGACATATTATGTGGATCAAAACTTTTAACAAACAACCCAAAATCTTGTATATTTGTAATTTCCTGACAAGTATGAAGTTTTTCTTTGTCTGACATATTAAATATATGAGTTTCTATAATAGCCCAATGTGTATTTTTTCTCTAAAATGGTTTAACCTCCTTCAGTCAATTACTATGTTCTAGGAAAAAATTCTGAATAATTGTGTTTCTTTCTGTTACTCATATTCAAGAAGTCTTTCCAATATAGTCCTTTGTTTCTGTAATAGTGCTTGAGTTAATGCAGAAATGCTGATAATCCTGCAATATGCTATCACCTTCTCTTTTGGAAATGAAACAGTTCTTATGAGTGCTAGTGATTACATTTCTGATAGCAAGCATTTTTAAAATAGGACACTGAAACAAGAATGTGAAATTAATACAGGCCAAGATACTTCCTGTTTTTTACTTGCTTTATTTCTGGCTGATTCAGAAAGTATTTAAAATTTTATCTCTGTGACACTACTGCAGATGCTCCTTCAGCTTTCTTCAGAACTGGATGACAGAATTTCCAATGACAGTAAAAATGCTGATGTTGAATTGAAGCAGAGAAAAGAGAAAAATGAAGAGTTGCTTCAGGATCTAAAAACTCTAAAAGAAAAACTGGCCTCTGATAGCTCTGCCAGTCTCATGTTAAAAGAAGAAAATTGTAGACTTCATAATAAATTAAAGGCTGCAGAACAAGATATAAAGGTACCAATGCTCGTTTCTAAGGAGAACTGCTTTGATGCTTGCTTTCTAAGTGAGAGTACTCTGAACTGAAAATAAAGATTGATTGGCAACTATAAATCTCTGCCACCACAATACATTGGCTCAGAGTGTACATTTGAGTAGCTTTTTATTTTTGAAGTTCAAGTTTAAGCTCTTGTCTATAATGTGAGTATTTTAATTACCTGATTTTTGTACACAAATAGATGTCAGTTTAGAAAATCATATGAAATGTTTTCATTTGGTTTGGAAGTATTGATTTTAGTAGTGTGATACTCTGGATGCTTCCTGTAAGTATATGGTATTCACTATCTCAAACATGAAGCTGGAGAAAAGTTCTCTCTAATCATAGGAATTGAGGACTCCTCTTTCCTTTTTGTATGTCACAGCCTTCTTCAAAACCTTTTTTCTTTTCTTAGACTTGAGTGCTCCAGACTATTAAAAGGTGATGCAAAATAGTGAGCTAGACACAGAGTTGCCATAGAGCCTGTAGTGTTGGATTTTTTTGTCTGGTTTGAGTTTTTTGGTTTTGCTAATATGACTGTGTGCTGTTACAGCTACTGTCTCTTGACATAACTACTCATAACTGATTGATATATCTCAATAGGCTATGGAAGTAAAAATTCAGAAGTTAGAAAACATAATAAATGAAGTAGGAGAAAATGTCAAAGAGAAAGATGACAGAATAAACAAGTTACAAGCAGAGATAAGTATGAAAACAGAGACAAGTGAGCTCACCCAATTGCAAGCCAAACTGAATGAGATGGATAAGTGCCTCAGGACTGCCTTAACAAGGAATCAGAGTCTTCAGGTATGAGCAAAATACTTCACTGTTCTCATTTTCCTCTGATGAAAGACAAAAAGCATGCGTGAGAACAGCTGTAGATGAAACATAGTGCTCTAAACTCAATGTACTGTTCTGTATGACATTCCTAGAGTAAAACACTCTATTTGCATGTTTAGCATGCAGCTTCATATTCTACCAGTGCAACCTTCAGAGGCAAAATTTACAGCCCATATTATAATATTAGAAGGTAAATGTATCTGTAATGCATTTGTTCTAAAAAAATTTAAAGCTTTTAAACTGAAGCCTGATCTGCTTCTTTTTCAATGTAATATATTTGCACGCTAGTCCAAAATTCCCAGACTTATATCTGCACAGAAGTCAGAAAAACTTGCTAAAATATGACTGCATGTAATACATGAGAGTAGGATATTGACTGCTACGATAGTGCTTGTTGGTAATGTGGGCCACCTTAGTCCTGCAAAATCTAGCAGATCATAGTAAAGATACAAGGTAAACAACCCTTAATTTCACTGTTAGGTAACGAGCCTTTCTTTGTACTAAATATTTTTATTTCAGGCAAAATTAGATAAAGGTTCTGAGTTGTACAAAGAAGAAATTGATCATCTCAAAACACAGTTGGTAAAATGTGATATGGAAAGAATGAAACAATCCAACTTTTTTGAAATTAAGTAAGTTCAAATTTTATGTTTCCTATTTTATTTTCTACTTCTTTCTTAGCTTCTACTTCTCTATTTTCCCACATAAAAAGAAGTAAGCATTAAGCTTTAGCTGTCATAGGTTTTTTGTGTCTAGATTCCAGAGAAAGTAAAATTCATATGCACCTTAAGTTGCTTACACAACTCCTTCCCTATATATCCACCAAAATTTCTCAGCCAACCATATTCAGCCTTAAGTGAAATAACTGTTCTGACAAAAGAAGGCAAGGGGAAAGCAGTAATTGAAAGCACTCTCTACTTCACTAGAGAGAAGGGATACACAGACAACAATTAGTCCAACTTTTGGGTTTGTGCACTTTACCTAAAACCTAACTGACAACAAGGTTTATGTAGTTTTTCTTGTGTAACTTGTGTGTGTCTTGTATTTGATAGCTCATTGGAATTCAAACTAGCTCTTCTGCAACTCTAATAACTATTAAATTGAGGTTTTCTGTTTTGGTTTTTTTTTTCTTCCCTTCCTGCCTCATAGACTTGCTAATTATAAAGCTCTTGCAGAACATCGAGAACAAGAGTTAACAAAGCTAAAAGAAGAACTTAGAAGAGCACACCAAGACCAAGATGTTACTGGTAAATTCAAGATAAATAGAAGGGACTCTTGACATTAAGTTTTAAACATTAAGTTTTAAAGTTATATGGTCAAAGATGAGATGGAAATGCAGGCCTTGCACCTCAAAGGCTGTGAAGAGAATTGGGTGCACTTAAAGATAAGATGGAAAGCAGACTATATTAGCTCCAGATACTCTGCATTAGAAGGACAGCAGTTCTTGTGTTTACTTCTCTGGCCACATTTGCGCTTGTGGAGAGACAAGCTGCAGTGGTCATAGCTCATGTTGCAATTTTTTCCTTGACTGACTGCACATATGAATAGCTAGCCCTAGTCATAGTTATGACATACCTGAAACAATAACTATTTTAATTCTAAATGACCCAGTGAAGAATCTTACATTTCTTAATATCTCCTGGCAGTGAGAATACTGGGAGGTGTGTTTGTGTAGAAAAAAAGAACAGCAGTTGTAATGGCACTTGTAACTAGGGAGGTTTTACATATAAGACCACAAGAATGAATAGGCTAAAAAGTATATTGGCTTGGTTTTAAGCCCTGTCCAAACAATGCACACACGTCTGTATAAAATTGTTTTTTCTAGTATTGAAAGAAGCAGCTCCTCAGCAATCCGAAATACCCCTTACTTGTGGTGGTGGCAGTGGTATTGTGCAGAGCACACAAATACTTGTTCTAAAATCTGAGCAAGCTAAGATACAGAAAGAAAACTTGCACCTGAAGAAACAAAATGACCTTCTACTAAGGTAAGTATAAAGCTGACCAGCAAAATGTCAAAACATTTGTTGTATTTAACCATGCATGTCATTAGTGTTTCTTTCTGGGACACCTATAGAAGTGAGTAATCATTAATTTTAGATTTTCTGGATTCTTTCATTTCATAAATTCTTACGTAAAGCTAGTGACTTATGGCTTATTTGGAACATTAAATTGCTTACTTTCATAAGAATCTCTTAAATGCTGGAAGACACACTTGTATGCTGGAAGGAATTTTAGCTTAAAGAAAATTTTAAATATTTCCTCTGAGAGCAAGATACACAGCTATTGCATTGCTGTGTCTGTGGTATGTCGTCTGAAAATACAGGAACCATCTGTTGTTCTGGAATTTTTCCTTAAAGGAATTGTCCCTTTTTTTTGTTTTCCTTAATTAAATGCTGGGGTTTTTTTTTTCTTTGCAGTAATGAGCGTCAGCTGAAAGAGGAACTCAGGAAATGGAAAGAAAGAGCACTAAAATGGAGAGAACGATCCTCAAGAGAAAATACTCGAGAGACAATACCACAGTCTCCAAGAAAGACAGTGTCATGTTTCTTTAAAGAACAAATGCCTTCACCCTCCAAGGAACCTATTTCTCAGGAAATTGTGACTCAGGACCTATCAAAGCCTTTGCCACTGAGTTGTCCAACAAATTTCTTTGATAATTCCAGCTTGGATATGCTAGCAGGTATGTAACATAGTTGTGTTGTCCTAAAAAGATTTGGAGAGGCAAAATGTAAGCAATGGTCTGAGTTGAGGGTAAATGCTCTGTACTTATATATTCAGACCTGAAACTTGCATGGTAACACAGTTTTCCTGAATAGTTAGTCAGCTGACCATGTGAGCTGTGAGGCTTATATATGCTCTACATAACAGAAATACTTACATGAATCATTCACCTCCTAAAGATTATACAAACTTCTTTCTTTTCTGCAGTGGAAGTGTTGATGACTGATTTTTAAAAGTAAATCAGCAAATATCATTTTTAGATAATGATGCTCTAAAATGTTTTGCTTGTAACATTTAACCAATGTTACCTTGGTTAAGCACAGACTTCTGGTAAAATTACTGAAAGTTAATGGCTGTTTAACTTTTTTCTGAAATTTTTCAAGATGGTAGGCTTTAGTCTTTGATGTTGCATCTGCCACACTGCCAGGCTCCAGCCACAGTAATAGCAGTTTTGGTGGTGACTTCAGTTCCTCAGCCCCACTCTGGATTTCTTATATCTCACCCTGGTGACTTCTGGGGAAGTCACCTCCTAGTGATCACTCTGCTAGTGTATTAATGCTACTGCCCTCATTGTGACACATGCTTCTCACAACTTTCAGAAGGTCCCAGCAGACATGTTGAAGAGTTCACCTGTTTTTGAGGTATCAATAGCAGACTCCCAGAAAGAACATGACTCACTGCTGCTTTTGTGATGGCCAGCTTGGTAATAGTACAGAGTTCCTCAAAACACAAGGCTACTCAGGGAAAGCTTTGATAGTTGACATATAACACACTAGTCAAGATTAAATCACTGCTTTCCTACAGCTTGTTAAATTGAGAAAGGCTTTAATGTTCTTGTCTTCTGTACAGATACATGTCCTGCAGCCACACAGTCCACAGAAGAAAATCTTAAGCACTTGTTTGGGACTTCAGACAAAGATAAGGCCCCTGATTGCAGCACCCAGTAAAGATGCTCTGTTGTAAGCTGCCTTTGCAGTGGCTACAGCCAGAATCTGCATATCCAGAAGATAATTGTTTCAAGTTAAAAGCCATCAGCCTCTTCCATCCTTGCTGTCTTGGAGTTGCTACTTCCCACGATTGGGAATGTTGGAATTTGAGGACAAAAATGGAAAAGCAGTCATGTTGCTCACAACCTGCTTATCTGATGATGTACTTTGGTGTTTTGATGTTGTGGGGGTTTTTGATGGCAGAGAAAGAAAAGGTAATGTATTGAATTAAAAAATGGAAATGGATCACAAACTAACCTACTGTGAAACTTCTCAGTCTTAAACTTTTCATTCTGTCATTCCTAAAACACCCCCTTCTGGATGGTTGATATTTGTATCTTCAGACTGCTGCTGACTTGGAAAGAAATATTCTTTTTGTTTCCCAGCATGTGGTTTTTATACCACGCTTTCTCTAAGTCCACAAAAACTGCATTTTCACCACAATCTGCAACTGAAGTTACTAATTTTCTGTTTATAGAGCACACAATCAAGGATTCCTCCTAAACTCCTTAGAATGTTTCTGCAGCTCAGCCAATTATGATACTAAGAGTAACTTTGAATTTTGCACCATCTGTTTGAAGTTAGATATTGGAGGTTTTTTTATTAGTAAGCAATGGACTTAATGCTGTTCTGCTACTCTTGGGAATGGAATGAAAACCAGATCATTCGGGCAAGATGGACTCTCTTACTAGCCTAGTTATCTGTATTGTGAGACCTATTTGTATGTATGTTTTATATAAGAAAGTTTGACAATAAACTTTAACATGTTAAGTATTTAAAATTTTTTCTGTTGTTCACTTCCTTTGTGCCATGATCCAAGGATGTTGATTATAATATTCAGTGTCTAAAGACTATTTTTATACTAATTTCATCACTTCCATCGTTATTATGCTTCTTCTCTCTGTTTTCTATAACTTCCTGCAGCAAGTACTCGTGCAAAAGTTTACTATTGCACAAATCTGTCACTGGAGTTTTGTTTAATTCTTTCTGAGTCTTTCTCTGTCAGAAAGTGGTTGAAGTGTAAAACAGAGATCCTCCTCCCCTTCCTGCCCCATACCCTCTACTGGCAACTAAATAGGAATTTGGCACTGAAAGCCTTGGATCAACTTCATTAAGAATGAAATGATTATTATGAGATGAGAAAGTTGTATCTAAGAAAGATACCTGCATCAAAAGCATCATCCTTATTTTAAGGGAATAAAGCTCTCAGGGATGCTCAGTCTCTCAAGTCTTTTGAGTCACCCAAACTGATAAGCAAATGGCTACGTTGACATGTTCCTGGGCATTCTGAAGTTACTGGAATTAGAAGAGTCACACAAGGATAATTTACCTGATGGAGGTACTTCAGAGATCTGTAATAAAGAACCAAACATCTATTTTTACCATGAGCAGCTGAAAACTGCCAACTGTGGTAACTACTAAGAAATTGCAAGCATTTATCTCTCAATCTCTGACCTGTAATGTGCTTTGGGAAGCATTTGAAGATATTTCTAGCCAAAAATACACAAAGGTTCTAAATACCATTATGGAGTTCAGCACTGCAATGTCTTCTTTCTGACCACAGCCATAGGTAGGCAGGAACAATTTATTTTCTTACAAGGATAAATGCAAAGTGCTGGTGTGTTTGTTGCAGGTTTTTTGTTTTGGGGTTGGTTGGAGCATTTTTTGGGTTGGGTTGGGGGTTTGTGTTTTGTTTGGCTTTGCTTGGTTTTGGGTTTTTTTATTTCCCACTATGATTGAAAGATATTTCCTTCAGCTATCAGCATTTTGGTGTTCTAAATATTAAACTGTCTTTTTTTTTTCTAGAAGGGAAAAAGGTGTATGTATATAGAGCTACCTCTTTCATACACAATTTCCAGGGTTTTTTTTGTGAGGACAAACTAACTAAAGGTTAGGCTGGACACCAAATTTCTTAATATTATCAGAGTAGCTTTAGGTGTGAGCTTCTAACCAAAGTACTTTGTCCTAGAATTTTTCAGTCTGATGATATTAACTCTGCTTTAACAAATATAAGTTAAATCACTAGATACCAAAGAAAAGTTGGTCAATCACCAGTTTAACAACAATAAAAATATCAATCATGCCATGTATTGTCCTCGTTTGGAATTTGATAGCTTATATTGCTAAAGAGAGATTGCTTGGAAAAACACGTTTGTGGCCTTTTTTTTGTGGGAATCAACTACTGACCTCCTGAATTCCTTAGGGGAAAGGGAAAGCTAACGCTGGCAATCCTTTTCTGTCCTTTCACTTGCAGGAGAAAAATCGCACATATAAAATCTTGAGTTTCACTAGATGGCAGCATCTCAGTGTTTCAACAGGAAATTACGTTTGTATAGAGAATCACAAATACGAACAGGCACAGTAAAAAAACGTGTAGAACTTCCTCTTGCACAAAGGTTAGTAAATGTAACAGAGCTGTTGATATCTCTTGGCAAGTGACTATATTACTGATTATTTGTAAGTGCTTCATAGAGTCTGTGACAGATGTTGGTAAAACCTGACTGCTACATTGAAAAATGTATTTATAGTGCATTTTGCTTCCCATGTGTTACAGTGATTTGGGGAAGTAATTGAACTGATGAGGTGGCTTTTGGAAAGAAAAGAATTTTTCAGTTACATTGCTTCAGATGTCTGATTTGTTGAACCTGTAACCTTCAGGAAAACAGTTTTGCTACAGCTTTTGTCAGGAAAAACATCTGACAAAACAATGTCTCTCTGATCCAAATAAGAGAAATTAATAATCTGATTTAAGACATAAAACACTAAATTCGATTTGGTAATCTGAGTCACAGCATGAAACTGAGCTTCTCTAGAAGACAACATTGGCTGCTAACATAAGGGAGATTAAGGTACCTTTATCTTAACTTCCAGTGAAGAAATTGGTGTGTTGGATTTGTGTGTATACTTAAAGACTTTGTATTCTTATGACACTTTTCTACATTCACAGCTACATTTGCTCAGAGGATTATAAAACTGCAAAAAATTTTACTTATGGGAAACCCAGTTAACAAACTCCAAATACTGCACTGTAACTGGAACACACTGACCTTACTTTTTAGGCAGTTCTTTGAAACATCCTACTAAGTCATTTTCTCCTTAAATAACAAAAAATCCACAGGAGTGAGCTGATGGCATTTGATTTCATCGTTTGTCTGCAACTTTGCATGCTGTATTTCTTTAAATCTAACCTAGCATATGAACGTGTGCACTGGGGCAGAATAGAGCTGTATTTTGCCTTTTGGCTGCTACACATTGACTAAGGCAGAAGCTCCTAAAGGTTCCCTGCCCCTTACCCCAGGCATGCTCAGTGGTTCCCTGAGAACAAGCGACACCAGAGAGGGGAAGCAAGACAGCTTCATTCCTCCCCACCTTCCTGCTTTGTTGGAGCTGGGAATCCGCTGTGCTGGAAGATTCTGAAGACAGTTCAGAGCACATACCACGACTAGGGTATTGTATGGAATTTATTGCAATCTAGGAAGTTGATGAGTTTGTAGTTTGAGAGAAACAGAAGGAAGACCTGCTTTCTAAGTACACAATTGGCAGTGGAAACACTAGATTAAAAGCTATTGTACTGCTGTTTCGTACTGGCTTCATTTTTTTCCTGTTTAAGAAAAAATAAAATCCAGTTTCTGTTATAATGAAGCCTAACTCCTGAGATCAAATGCCTTCTGGTTTTGTTTTTCTTTGAGATCCTTCTGTATTATTTATTAAAAAAAAAAAAAAAAAGAAGAAAACACAGAAAGTTGAGATAGTTGTGCCCCTCAGAACCCTGAGTGTCATGCTGCAGCCAAAAAGGACAATTGTGATGGCAGAGGTACACTCTGGATCATGTCTAGTTTTTGGAATGTACTTGCATCTGATTCCCAGGGGTTGGTGTTGGTTCATGTTTTTGTTAAAGTTTCTGTGGCATCTCCTGTCTGCACAGGAGGGCACCATGGGTCGGCTGGATGGGAAGATCATCCTGCTGTCTGCGGCAGCACAGGGCATCGGGCGAGCAGCTGCTATAGTAAGTTGGAAAAATGTTTGTTCTTCTGCACCTAAGCAAGGTCTCTAATGCTAGCTTGTCTAAAAACACCTGCACCAAACCTGTTCTTGAATTAATAAACCATAGATGAAGCCAGAACTATGCACTGAAAAAATTGCGGAATAATGTTTCCATTATACTGTATCATACAGGCCTTGTGCTGTTTGAATTTCTGAAAATCTCAACTCTGAGTGGAGATGTTAAGTAAGGAAAAGAGCAAGATTTGAGAACAGCTGCAACTGCTTTTTTAACAATATATGGTTGGTACTGTCTGTACCTTTAATCCAATATCTTTGCTGCTTTGTTCTGGACAATAGACTGAATATTTCCTGGTCTAAAGCTGAACACTGTGAAGATCCTCCACCATAAAGCCAAGACGTTTTATCTATTCAGAGTTTGATATAACCAAGTCTACATGATACTAGCAAGAACACAGCTATAACATTGTTCACAGTGATCAACTATAAGAAACCCTTTACAAATTTTATTTGATTACTCTTAAACAAAATTCAGTAGATATATTAACTTTCTGCTTAGCTTGTAATTCTTTTGACCAGTTCTCCTGCTTACTTCCCTTCAACATAGCAAATAAAGAAACCCATAAAGTTATCTCAGTAACTCTGTAATGTAATCAACAACCCAGGAAAATCTCCTGTAAGTAGGATTTTTGCCAGACTAGTTAGTTTCTCGTGCATGTGGTTAGAAGATGACTGCTGATCTTTGGTCTTACATAAATCACTCAGTCAAGTAGTAGGTAATCTTCCTGAGAATTTCACCTTGTAAATACCCAAGAAGCCATGGAAGGCAGGTAAGTTTAATGCCACTATCCTCTTAAGGTACACTTCAGACACTTATCTTGGACTGCAGCCCCTAATTCTTCAAAATATTAGCATACTTTTGACACAGAGGTTACTTTCATAGCTGTTGATTTGCCAGTAATCACAATACAAAGAAAGTGGGTTTGGAGAGGACCGTCAAGAATGAAGGAATATCTCTGGTTAAGCATCAAAGGAAAGTCATGCTGCTTTTAATATTGTTTTATTCCAATTATTTGGATGCAAAGGATTTTGTTAAAGTTTATATGGCACCATTCCCATTTTATGGCTTCTGCCTTTAATTGTCAAATCCCATAACTTCATTTAAATCCAACAATACAGACAATTCTAGCCCTACATTTATAATGTGCTTACTAGTGCAGCTAATAGGGTAAGAATAATATCAATTGTCTTATCTAGTTACTGTTCTTATGCTTTATTTATGGATTCCTTACTTTAAGGAAAAGATTTTAAGTCTGTCTTAAATCATGCATAGTTACTCCGTTGTCTGCAGAATGCGTAGCAATTCACGTCCAGTATTCCCTGACTTATTGTGCCCAGCATAAAAAGTGTAAGATCAGCTGCCTTTGGCTAACTTTTAAGCCAAAAAAGACATGAGAAGAAAACAGATTTCATTTCGATAAAGTCTTAAATATCTAAATATAAGCTGCTTTTCTTGTATTCTTCAGGCCTTTGCTAAAGAAGGAGCCAAAGTCATTGCTACAGATATCAATGAGTCCAAGCTGAAAGAACTGGAGAATTATCCAGGTAAATGTGGGCATAAGTTCAGCTCTTCCAAGTTTTGTTGTAGGTTGTCTGAAATATAATTTGAGGACAGGAAAACTTCAAAAGGCCAGAAAAAAAATGGAAAATATCCAAACTAATTCTTTACATGTTGGCATTGCTTTATTCTGTGGTGTGAAATGGCAGAGATTTAGCATGTAAAATTTTGCAACATCAGCATATCAACAGAGTATTATTCCAGGCATGTGAAATAACTCTGAGTTTCTTGTGTCACAGAATCTGATATTTGTTTCCCAGAATGGCACCCATTTCAGTTACCTTTTGGCATCACTAGGCTGATTGTCAAGGGCATCACTCTGGAAGGCAGGGAATGTTTTTCTCTGATCACTACAACATCCAGCTAGGTAGATTTAGTGCCTTGCATTTCCGTGGTCCGTATTTAGCTATCCTTTTCATGCCTTCCTTGCTGTCTTGTAGAATTAGTACGTCTACAGAAGCTAACTCTACCAATGGTAGATACACCTACTCTGTTTGTACAGATGTTCAGACCTGAAGGTTGCTTTCCTACCAATACCACAGGAACATGCTTCAGGAGCAGGTTTTGCATAGCTGTATTTCTAATCATAAGTGACACAGGTGGGACATTAATTAAAAAATAATTTTTCAATATTGAAATAAAAAATAAAACTTGACTATATTTTACAACTGAAAATGCTTCCAATTTAATTTGACAGAAGAAAGTAGATTTAATGAATTCTTTTTACAGAGTGACAGGAAAATACACAAAACCACTTTTATCCAGCACAACTTTTAGTGTGAACGTCCATCTCTACTGACTGGAATTAACCATAAGAAATCCCATTGTAATTCTTTGGGAACTTTAGGCTTTCCAGGTTCTTTCTCAGGGTGTTTGGGAAAGTGTTTCTTTTTCTCCCTCTATTAGTACGTTCACAAAGAAAGAAGTAATTTTCCATATACTCGGAGCCATTTCCATCCTTTAGACACATGATTAGTCAGTCCATAATTCATCAAGACTTGGCATGGTGTGGTCTTTGGATTTTATCCGGGAGAGGTAATTCCAGTGTGATGTTAATAACCAGCCTGTAGTCTGATTGCATCATTATACACAAATCTCTTAAAAATGTCTGCATCATTTAACTAAGGCATATAAAGCTTGTTAATGGACTTGTCCCTTTGGCTTCAAAAGAAACAGGTTTTTATCCATTTCAAATCAAATTCTCCCTTAATTTAGACAACACTCAGATGCTTTACAGACAACTTTATAGTATTTTATAGAATCATGTACATTGGATGAGACTTCTGGAGGCCATGCAGTCCCATCTGCCGCTTAAAGTGGCTCTGGTTAGAGCTCAGGGCTGTGTAGAATCAAGTCCTGAACATCTCCAAGGATGGAACTTCATCATAAACCTCTGTAGGCCCTTGTTCCAGTGCAACTGCCCTCGTGATTTCAAAATAATAATGATTTATGCAAAATCATTTTTCCTCATTAATTGAATTATAAAAAGCTCATTCATAATATCATCAACTATGCATGGGAAGATGGCATGTAATGTGATTATGAGTGCATGTGACACATGTAACTAGTTTCAAATAATTATTATCCTATGCTAATGACCACAGAAGCTCATTATGATTATATAGGTTCTATAATTCTACCATTTGAAAGTATAGTGGAATTCAAATTTATTGGGAATGCTTTAATGGTAAATTATGCTAGCTCATCTGCTTGTGCAATGCTGTACAGCAATCAAAACAGTTGATCTTCTTAATTCCCTCCTGAAATTTTAAATAGCATGACATGCTGTCCATTGCTGTCTCAGTTTAACCATTGCACTAACGTAATGATCAAGTGTAGTTCTCATTGAATTGAGTTGTAAGTGCATTCCTCAGCACTTCAGAAAAATCATCTGCTGATCCTTAGTCAAATGCATTGAAGCAAATATGTTGTTTCTTCTAGGCATTCAAATACGGGTTCTGGATGTTACCAAAAAGGAACAGATAGAAAATCTGGCCAAGGAGCTTGAAAAGATTGATGTCCTCTGTAATATTGCAGGGTAACCAGCTTCTCTTTGATACTACTCCTTTTCCAGTTTTCCTTGTCCTCCAGAAGTACTTTATTTCAATGCACTTTATTTCTTTCGTTTTAATTGATTTTATACCTTTAATACAAACTTTAATGTGTTTTCATCAAAACTGACCTTTTTGCGTGCAGCCACGTTACCCAGGACAAGATAGAATGGTTCTGGAACTTACGTTTTCCCCACTCTGTGGGTACCCCTGATGGTGATGGCTTTGGCCCACTTAGCACAACAGTGAGCAAAGCTGATGGTCTGCTAGTGCTCTACGTATTTTTTTCAATTGCCAAGTATTTCATTGCACATATTGAATCTGCCTTGTGTCCTGGATAGTCATCACAAGAAATACACTGTTACTTGCATTCTTTTAAAGACCTCTTGTCCCTCCTTTTCACGGTTGAAAGAGTTAACTACTGTAAAAAAGTGATAGGAAACCATGCATGAAAAGCCATGGAAATGTAAACTAGAGACAGTAATCTATTTCATGCACTTATTCTAGGTTTGTTCACCATGGAACCATTCTGGACTGTGAGGAGGAAGACTGGAACTTCACTATGAACCTCAATGTTTGCAGCATGTATTTAATGATCAAGACGTTCCTTCCAAAGGTAAGGCTTGATTGCCTATGACTTCTAGTCTCTTCTACACTGTGTTTTAAGTGTGAGAGGTCTAAGATAGCCACTCTGGCAGCGTGGGATTTGAGATAAAAATGCAAGGATGCAGCTTTGGACAGGGAAGCCCTTAGATTACAGTGATACTACTGTAAAGCATTCTCTGCATTGTGTAATCTTTTAAGTAGACAATTTATCTAAAGGATCTGATAGAGAAGATTAATTCAGGGGTTTGCCCCATGTAATCTGTAACTAAAATCCTTCAAATGCTGAGCAGTGAGGGAGCCATTGCAATACAGTGCTACTGTATTATACTTCAGCACAGAACTGCACAAAATATTTATAAATAATGTATATTAACATTAATTTTATGGAACTCTGGAAACTATCTTGTGAAGCAATTCCGTGACACTGATGCTAACATGCTGCTTATAGCAGAACAACAATTTCATTAATCTAGCAGTTTGAGGATGCTTGTTTTTGACATAATAACTGTGTTTGGGTCTACAAAAACCTGTGTTTGTAGTCCTGTAAATGCAAAGGCCAGATGTGGAAGGTGTGACCATGACTCAATGATGACTACTTTTTTCAGTATCATTCCAATCCTTTTTGCTTGGTTGGTTTGGTGGTGGGGTTTTTTTTTTTTCCTTATCTGAACTTAATTGTCAAAGTAGGTTTGGGTTTTTTTCTAACAACTTCACACATATCAAGTTTTAGGATGCCTTAAAAAAATTATAACTTAAAGAAATTTAGCTACAGTTCAAAGGTGCAAGAGTATTGTGTTTTAATCTTCTCCAAAACAAAAAGGGTTTGAATAGGATCAGCAAATTGCTGCATTGGTAGATGGCATGAGCAGATGTCTGTATAGGGTAACTTACAGTGGTGACAAGAGGGCCGTGATTCAGAGGTGGCTATCTAGGAAAAAAGTCCTTTCCTGGCATGGTCTCCAATCCTGACATTACTTAGGAGAATTTGAGTGAGAACTTCAGGCTCTGCTTTATTGCTTCAGTCAATGGCACCTATCCATGACAGTCAAGCTTTGTTACCCTGAGCATCAATTGCACGTAAGGCTGTTCTGTGAGTTGATGTGGGCTATTTTACTGAACCTCCAGATAACAAAGTTTGCATTTGAATGACATAAGTACTCTTTTGCAGATGCTTAAACAGAAATCTGGGAATATTATAAATATGTCTTCTGTGGCATCCAGCATCAAAGGTCAGTAGCTTGCCAGAGTTTCTTACACAAAACTTTAAAATGATGGGCATGCAAAGTATATATTGCACAACTTTGAATTTGGAGGGCATTCTAAATTCAAAGTTCTTTCTAAATCCTGTGAAAGGATGCATTTAGAAAAACAGGAGTGAGTGAGCACATCAACTCACATACATGCAAGGAAACAGATGGAAAATTGCAGAGATGCCAAGATCCTTACCTCTGAGCTTTTTCAGTGTTTTGTAGCATCCTTTTTACATGTTTTTATTAATTAAAAAAGGAATTACTTGCAGTGATATCTTGCTGCATATGTTCTTCAGAAAAACAATGAAGAAATGCCAATTAGTCTGTATAGGTAGCTATGCTTCCCAAGCTATGCTTCACCCTGGTGGTGACTAACAGATGGGTTTCTGCTGCTGCTGAATTTTTGTTGCTTTGTTTCCTTTTCTAGACTACTCCCCAAATTTTTAGTATTGAAAGATTGTGTGCTTTCCTCTGGTGTATGCCTGAGTAGAATTGTGGCAGTCAGCATTCTAGCTAGCCTGCCCTTATGGAGAGGATGCAGGTGCTACAGGAAATTCTGGAGTCCAGAAGCAGATGCCTATTGAATAAACTTGTCTCTTCTTTATTTTTTTCTTTTTAACCATCTTTCTCTGTTGCCTTAACATGGACCTTCTCTTAGGAGTTGTGAACAGGTGTGTATACAGTACTTCAAAGGCAGCAGTTATTGGGCTAACAAAGTCTGTGGCTGCTGATTTTATTGAACAAGGCATCAGATGCAACTGCATATGTCCTGGTAAGTGTTCTTATATTATTCTGTAAACTAGGAGCAGATACTAGAAGACCAGATTTAGTTTGACATTATTAACAAAGAATAGACTGGCCAGTGGCACCTAAATTTACCAGCAGTCTAAAAGAACAGGACATACCTGAAAGATTTCTGAGATGTAATATAGAAAAATTGTTACTTCTGTGGTTAAGCTGTATGTTTAATCTGTTAACCCACTAGGTGCACTTTATATATGTGTTACACAGTATGTGAATGTTTGTTTTCAAAGACACAGTCTAGGAAGTCAGGAGCAGGCAAGGGCTAGCTAAGGGGCTGGCCACTGTTTAATCATCGGAAAAATTATTGAATATGATTCTCAAAATTTTTGCCTTCTATTGAAATTTAGATTTCAATATTGGTAGCTCTGCAGTCTTTCTCCTGATTTATATTATGAAGTTACACATAAGCATTAAGATGTACAAACAGAACAAATAAACTGCTTTTTTTTTTTTTCATGATTGCTGATGTAGTTGATATTTAAAACCAAATTTAAAACTTTGCTTAGGAACTGTTGACACACCATCCTTACAGGAGAGAATCAAAGCCCGGCCTAACCCAGAACAGGTGAGAAAGCAATTTATTAGCTGGATCCTGTGCACAGATATGTTTAACTCTCTTTAAAAAAAAAAAATATATAGTTAATATATAGTGGCACTTCTGTCCATATTCAAGAGTTCCTGATTTCAGAGTATCATGGATAACTTAACAGTAGTGTCTCCTTTGATAATGTGGTCAGCTTCTACTCCATATAGTTAAAATGCCTTGGAAGGATACTACTGCTTAGTGAAAACAGAGGGTCTGTCATCCTTGGAAGCAAGTGCAACTGTTGTTTACAGTATCCAATGCACAAAGTAGAGGACATTGTCTATTGTGGCATGTGGCAGCCACAAAGTAGTGCAAAACTAGAAAGGGCATTCTGGCCTATGCATTTAAACATTATTTGGGATGCTTAACCATGCTGACTAGATAACTGTAAGCTCTCACTTGAAGCACCTGGAATATCTACCACCAAAGGAAGGATTTACATTGCCTTTTTTTCTGGAAGCAGAGATTTAGGTGCTGTCTAAAGGTCTCATACTTTACTTTCCAACCTGAAATTCACATATTTTTCTAGTATAAGTTCTAGCATAAGTTCCCTTGGTGCACAAAACGAAGTTATGATTAGAGACCTGCTTCCAATATTGCCTTGTACATGTCAACAGATCAAAATAATTGCTTTTTTATTTTTGATATACCAAATGCTCTTGTATATCCAGGCACTGAAAGACTTTCTAGCCAGACAGAAGACTGGTAGGATGGCTACTGCTGAAGAAGTGGCCCATCTCTTTGTGTACCTGGCTTCTGATGAAGTAAGTATAGAACAATAAAATGTCCTGTCACAGCATCCCCACACTACTTTGCTGCCTCACAGTACAGAGTATTTGTTTCAGAATGATTTATATTGTCTTTGAGCTGGATTATTAGAAAAATTAAAAAACGTGACCATCTTTTACTGAGTTCAATACAGTACAAAAAGTACTCTGAACGTTGGCAGTGATTGCAAGGCATTAGGTACCATAGCCTGGTGGTTTCATATAAGCTGAGCAAACTGACTGATCATCTTGAATATTAGGAGAAAAGGGCTTGTTTTCTTTTTCCGAGCTTGCACCATGGCTAGATTATGTTCTAAGGAGGTAGAATTAGGAGTCATCACCTACCTTTGCTATTCAAGGGCAAAATATTTGCATAGAACTGCTGGAGATTTTAGCTAATGCTCAGAGTGAATGTGCCCTTTCAGCATAAGGAAAACAATAGATCCACTGAGGTTGTTACACACCAAACTCTTGATAACCACTGCAATTACCACCATCACTAATGAGCACATATCAACATTGTTCCATCTACTATAAATTTACAATGACTCAAAAACTGGACTGGATTCCTCTGGATGCATCCAGCTGTCCTAATGTGGATGTCAAAATACTTTCATGGATTTAATTCAGTCTTAATGTTGATACCTATCTGTAATCTGTTTCTCAATTTCATCTTAGTTTTAGTATTTCTGTAACACTACTAATTTTTTCCAGTCTGTTACAGGGTTTTCAACCATGTGTAGACAGAATTCTAGCTTTTCAATAAATTCAGTATGCTTCACTACTGGGACAGAGAAGAATGTCAACAGCTCAGTTGCTTACCACACTCTCTGCATGATCTAAATTTTCAGTTAGGTCTCCTCATAATTATTGCCTGACCTGGTCAGATTCTGCTCAGCTGAACAGAGCTAATAACAATATAGTGTGAGGCATTTATTCCTACAGGTAAGATATCTAAAGTTTAGCTTATGTGGATTTGTACACTCAGGATGCATTCTCATCTTAATACCTCTAATAATACTTTTGCCACATTTCCTGTCGCTAAGTGACAGGCTTCAATTTCAAATTTTATATTCAGATATTTTATTATTTATTCATGTATTTTTGTAAAACAAAAAAGAAGTGTACAAAAACAAAGCAGATTTTTGAATTTAAAGAAGTAGTGTTTCCCTGTAATTAATAACCATGAAAAAATTAGTTCAAATCATTGTCCTTTATGTATCGTTTCAGTCTGCATATGTGACTGGCAATGAACTAATCATCGATGGAGGATGGAGCTTGTGATTGGCCCTCCCTGCAAATGGAAATTTATACCATGAAAGGCAAAAAGTGAGGATGACATTTCTTGCAAAGATTTAGATCACGCACATGGTATCTTTCCAAACAAATTTCCTGCATTTTTACTGCTATTTGCTGCATTTTTACTCTTTCTAAATTGATCTAACTGATTCACTTTTCCTTAAACAGTGAAACACTGGATGTACTTTGTGTGGCTTCAATTTATGGCAGTTCCAAAAGCATGAAAGAATGGCAGTTTAGTGTTTAAGATTTCAGAGGGAAAAAAATATTATTCAAGGTACTAAGTCTGAGTTGTGTTTTAAGCAAATCTGAGTGAAAGGAATTGAATACTATCTTTGTTCTCATCTTACAAAATATTTGGAAATTAAACATTCACATTTAGATTTTCTACTAACATTGACAGACTAGCCAGATAAAATGGAGCAACAACTATTAAATCAGCCAAATGGATCCCAAACTAAGTATGGTTTAAACAGAATAAAGCAGAAATAATAAGAAATGTGAAGATCTGAATGTTTGAATAATTTTTTTACTGGTACCAGATGTTTCTATAGTAAGAAAACATACTAGTTGCAAACTGTAATTGAAAGCACATTCTGCTTTGCAAGTTATGAAGTAAGTAGTTTTCTGCTCTGTACTGTCATTAACAAAATATTTTAGAACTCTAATAGCTGTAGAAAAACAGTCTGAATTGTTGAAAAGAATGTTCCAAGCCTGACAACACTTACAGAACCAAAGTCGGAGCTGCAAGATAGTCAAACATGTAGATATGTGGTGTATGAGCACATGAAACTTCCTGCATACACATCAAAGAGCCAGTGTACTTGCACAGCTGTTTTGTGCAACTGCAATGTCCATTTTCCAGATCTTGGGCAAATTAGGTGGCTGAAATCTGGACAAGCAGTAATGCAAAAGGCAGGGGAACACATTACCATTAGAAGCAAGAAGATTGGCCACTTTGTGGAGTTTGGGAGAATTTTTTTGTTTAAGTACATAACCACTATAGGCACTGTCTTCATGAAACAGAAATGGTGGAGAGGAGCCTGCTCTAACAGTTAAGACTGAAGCTTAGAGCGTGTTGAGCGCAGAGACATGTAGTGATACAATCAGTTATAAAATGAGTACATTAACTAGTACAAAAGAGGAGAAATAGAGACCAGAACTGTTTCATTAATTGTATAGGTCACTTCTAAAATGGTCTTGGAAGTGTCATTACTGTATCTCCTCTCCCCTGCTTTCGTGTACAGAAACTACTATGTGAGGACATCACTTTAGCAGGCATGGATAGGGGAATATGTGGGAGAAGTATTCTTAAATACTTGGGTGGATCTTTATGAATATGCCTGACTTCTGGCACAAAAGCAAAAGGAGTGGATTTTACCACTCTGGATAGACCCAATATATTCTTCCCCAAAATGATGCACTAATATTGGACAAATACTGTAAAATCTGTATGCTATGTGCTATGCTTTGGTGCTCTATGCTTTATTCATAATACCAATACAGTTTGTACTAAAACATAAGAAAAAGTTTCTCTGAAAAGGACTGTGTGTGTACAAGAATGTGTGTTGATGTTTTTGTTGTGCCAGCATATGGTAGCTTTGATCATGAAACAGAAATCTGTTATTGTAAAGTCTCATACTCTGGGGAAAAAACATAGATCCTGATCCAGAGATCTAAGGCAATGAATAACCTGAATTCCAAAAGTATTTGTTTCACTAACATACTGCTTAAAACCAACATGAATGACATAGGCTGACTGCCTATAAAGATGGCTACCTTTAAAAATTATACACAGCTCCATTTATCTAGTTCATGAATGAAGCCATATGTAATTTCATATATATAATCATATACATCAGATACATATATATGTAAGGGAGGACTTAAAGAATAAATGCCTCTGAGTACCAGTCATCAGTAATCAAAGTACAGGAAAAAATGTAAAATATTTTGTGTGTGTTTCTGTAACAACAACTGCCATGTTTATAAAATGATTGCTTAAGCTCTTCAATATTAGCTGAAGCATTAATATAAATTACCTGATTTCAAAGATAATGGAACATGTCTAGTTAAAATCAGGCCTCTTATTTTAAAATTGTAAGTAAATGTAAATTTTACAACTGAGAAAAGTATTGTCTGTTAGTGTCCTCAGACTCATTATGTGTTTAACCTTTACCTTTAATCATGGTTGGCGCACTCTGGCCTCGTGTAGTTTGTTTATGGGGTTTTAGAGAATCTAGTGTTTCAATCAAGTGACCCTGGCAGCCAAGCAGGATCAAGCTGAGGCAGAAATCCAAAATTATCCAAAATGGCTCCACCAATGTTCACTGACATAAATTCAAATGTTAAAAGTTCAGGGTGGCAGGATACTGTTTCAATGGTTATAGGGTTTAATATGAAGGCCAAAGTCCTGCTTTTGTAGTAAGCATAGAAGGCTTACCTTGAAAAGAGAGAATTTCCCCTCTACAGTAACACAGGAAACTTGCACTGTGTATTCTGAAAAGACAATTAAAACTGAGAGAAAATTCATTATACTTATTGCATATTGAACTTTATTACTTAACGTTTGTAAGCTCACTGATGATTGTAATATACAGATGCTACTCAGAAATGGATTTTTGTTTTGTTTTGGTCAAAGCACTTCTGCAAGGGCTTTTTTAGTGGTATGTCAAAAATCTGATGCAGCAGAAAAATAAAAATCAGCAGAGCTTGCTGCCTTTTGCCTTATTAGCAATGATTTTCATGGATGTGTTAACAGCTGCAATTCTGAAATGTGTTCTTCTGTCATGGGGTTTTTCAGCAGATTTGTGGGAATTATTAAAGGAAAATGCTTCTTAATGCTCTTGTGACCTCTTAGTTCCCTGGTCTGTTTTTAATGGAACTGGGTAATTCTCTTTGTTTTCCTTCCACTCCAGTGATAATATAAAGAGGCTTTATGACTTTTCAGATTCTAGGTCAAACTTTTTGGGGGAGGGGGGGAATAGACTTCCCCGATTCAGAGTCCTTGTGGAAAATTTAATCTGATCAAAAATCTGTTTGGTTTTTTTTCTCTTGGATTTGTAGTCAGCTTAGTTCTGGGTAATGATACTAGGAGCAGAGAAAGTAAGTCTGTTGCATTCCCTCATGTGCATTTACGGATGAGGGGGATGCACTTGTTTCATCTTCAAGAAGTAGAAATCTCTTGCTAGAAACACCATAATATTCAAGTTGATTTTGTTTGGGGTGGTTTTTAGTTTTGTTTTAATTCTCCTGCCTGCCACAGTGCATTTCTTCTACGTGAACCCAGAGCAGAATCAGCAAAGCTCCCTATCCTTCCCTTTCACCAAACTTCCACCTGCAGTGTCTGAGTTAACGGGTTGTGTGTAGCTTTCCCATGCATCTTCCCACAGCCATGGGAAAGGCAGCACAGAAAGCTTTTTCCATGAGTATAGCATGCAAGAAATGTCATGGGAAGCAAAGGGCTGGAAAGACACAAAAATCTACTTCCTCTGGGCTGCCCTGATAAAATACCCATCTTGAGCCTTGGATGGGCTCAGGTCTGGTCCATCGCTCAAACCAACTTGACAACCCAACACCCCAACTCCTGCGACCCATTCACTCAGGCATCCGGGACGCCCTTTTGGGCATCCCAGGGTCCAGCAGGAGCCTTTCGCTGCTGGCCTGATGAAGCTGTAGTTTTGGAGGAGGGACTATGGCGCCCGCAGCAACAGCAGGGGAGGAGGAGCCGGAGCCACCACAGAGGAGCCGCCGCCGCGGGCCGGGAGCGGGTTGTCGTCTCCCCGTCCCCGCAGGGAGCGATTCCCTCGCTCTGGTCCCTGCTGTTCCCCAGGTGAGTTTTCTGCCCTTATGTTCCATTGCATCCCCATTCCCTGCAGCTGGAGGCGGCAGGAAGGGTGACGGGCGGGCACTGTTCCCTGGCTTGGCAGGCAGGAGTCGGCACCGGGGTTTACTTCGCGTCTTTTTGTGGGTGTGGGGGTTTTAATCGTTTATTCTGAATGCCAGTTGCTCTGGCGATGCTTGTGGTATTTTATTTGTATTCCTCTCGGTACGGTCTGGGTGTAAAGCAGAACGTAGAGAGTCACCAAGGCAACAGAGCTAATGCGATAGGCATGCACGTGCTGTCCCTGTCCATCAGCTGTCCCTCTCTTTCCTCCTCCTTACCCGTTAAAAACAAGTAAAATGATAGGATCTAATATAAACCTTTCTGGTTTCAAAGTAAGGAAAGTGTATTTTCCAGGGAGGTACTAAAATAAGTCTGTTATTGGCAGGTTTCCATGGGACAGGCCTCAACCCTGTGGTATGAATTACACTCTGTGATTTCTCAGTCACTGATTTTGTTTGAATAGGGGGTGTAGTTTAAAAAACAAAACACCTTCCCCCCGGAAAAAAAAAATTACAGTGAACCCCCAGAAGACTGACCCTACCTGATGTAAGTACACTAACCACTGTGGTCCCATTGATCCAACTGGACACTGCTTAAAAGTGGGTTCTTGATCCTGCTAACAGGGTGAAAACCTGTCACAAAACAGATAAGGACAGCACATACACTGTTAGACTTCTCGTTCACACTTGGAAACCATTCCTGTTAAGCAGAACATTCATCTCCCTGCTTAGTCAATCCTTTCTTTCACATGCTACTTCGAAAGAGCACATTCAGGAGCTGAAGCTGTGGCAAGGTGGACCTGCCTTTCTCAGAAGTGTTAATGTATTTTACGTCAACAACTACAGGACCCCCTGAACTGGGATGTTGCCCATGCAGAGCTGGATAGAGAACAATATCCTTCTTTCCTTTACCCACACACAGCCCTTTCAGAAGTACAAAATTAAGTACAGAAACACTGGGAAAGAGGTCAGTGAAGGGAAGGAGGGAGGCATTGGTAGGTTGCTGATAACTTTCTATTCCAGTTAGTACAACTGGCATTTGTGAATTCCTAGCCCCAGTGAAGGGATGAAAAAAAACCCAAACCAAAAGTATCACTGATGTTATTAAAGAACTCTTACGAACACAGCTATTTGGTTCCACAAGTATTAACTAAAAATATCGAAAAGTACTGGAATTTGAGTAAATTTAACCATTTACATTTAAAACGGAAAGAAAGCAAAACTCCTACCTTAGAACACATTGAAAGTGTTTGCTGTAGCCAAGCCTCAAGCCAATTTCTTATTAGAACAGCTCAAACAAAACTACACCAGTGTTACAATGGCCCCTGTCTTTGTTTATGGCATCTATCATTCCTAAATATCAAATATTTAATTAAAAACTGAAGGCTTGATAATGAGAATCAGCTCTGACTTACTTCCAACAATTTATCAAGGAAGGAATTTCTTGGCTCAAAAGTTATGGCTTAACTTCACTGGTGTTTTATATGGTCAGATTAATATAAAAGATTTCAAGAAATTTAGCTGATGGAGAATATATGCACAGATTTCTGTAACAGAGAAGAATACTAGCAAGCCTTGTCTTCAAGTATTTGCATGCAACTCTTGCTGGCTCAGACTTGTGAAACTACAGTAAATGTTTGCACAAAAAAAAATCTGACATACAAGAGTGCACTGCCATATGTCCTGTTAGATTCTATGGGACAAGAAGTGGACCAGTTAGGCTGAGCAAATGACAACCCACAAACAACACAGACCTTATTTCCCACTCTGAGAAGTCTCTCCATGGAATATAAGCAGTAAAAAAGAGCCTAACCTGAATACAGACTGCAAGCTGTGCATAGTCATGACCTTCATTTGTAGATTCAAAGGCATCTTCTCTTACTTATGTATTCAGTCAATGTGTTTGTGACTAGTGGCATTTAACAAAGCCATGCTCTTGAAAATTCACCTGAAAATCAACCTGGATCTGGTCAGACTTAAGTTAGGGGAAAAGTGTCCCCTCATGAAACTTTAGAAATCCCCTGGAACTTTAGATACTATACTTGTTATTCTAACTTTATTAAATGGTCACTTGCACTGCCATGCACACAGGGCTTGTGGCACTTTCAGAACTAGTGGTCCTCCTAAGTGGTGTTGACAGCAAATAACCTTTATCTTTGTGCTGATAAGACCAACAAATAGATATAGATAGGTGTATAGATTATATATATATATATTACAACTGTACTTTTAAGGAGGAATGAACAGGTTAGCACAGATCATTGTAATCCTAAAACTCAGATTTTTTAATTTTATTTTTTTATTGCTTGTCTTTGTAAGCTTAATACTGTTCCTCTCTTAGTTTCTGTACAACATACAGACCCATGCAAAAACCATTAAATCTAGAATTGGGCTGTGAGGGTTTTTTCACCTGAGCTATGAGGAAAAGAGAACACCAAGAAGTGTTCCATTTGGAAAACAGCGTTATTTGCGTCTCTCTAACTTTTCCATCTTTAATGCTTTCCTTAGGTTTGCAACAATGGTAAAGGAAGATGTAAATAACAGTGAAGATTCTGAGCCATCAGTATGTGAGAGGAATGCCATGATTCTTATGCATGAGCAAACTGAGGTAATTAACTAAGGTCTCTAAATGCAATTCTAGTCAGAGGCAACCCTCCTTTTCCTTTTGTTTTTCTTCCTATATTGTTAAAAGCCCTGAATCTGAAGACAATACGCATAGAAATCTCCTCAGTGGGAATTTCTTATAATTAACCCATGTTCAGTTTGTGTAATCTGTGGTATGTTGGATTGCTGGAAATCAGTGCTTGCAATTTCAGCTTGAGGTAGAAAATGCATCAGCATACATTTTTTTGAATTATGTGGCCTTAAGATTATTTCTTTGCTTTCAAATTGCACTTATCAGTCCATTTGCTGAAAGTTGTTAATGCATATCTGTCTTCCTTATCTAATAAAAATTTTAAAAGCCCACACTTTTAAGCTTCTGTGCCTACTTCCAGTATTCTAGGAAACGTCTATGGCTTTAAAAAAGATTTGGAAGTAAATGCAAGTACGAGTAAAATTCTTAACATAAAAGGCATAACATAAACATAAAGGAAGCGTAAAATATTGAGCATAAAGGTAAGTACTGTGTGCTGTATCTTTATGCACACGGTGATCCTATGCATATGGTGATCACAGAATCATAGGGGAGATAAACAAGTAATTCCATGCTGAAGGCTCACAAGATTTCTGTTCCTATTGTGACTCTGAGTAAGGAATTTAAATATAGAGAAAGAGTGAGAGAGGGATGAGACAGATAAATAATCAGGAATGTGGAAGTATTAGTGGGGGAGGGCCACCTTAGAGGCCATGTCCATGTCTACACTATGACAATGAGCTGACATGACGGTGAATAATCATAAGGGAAGGTAGATGATTAACTTGTCAAAAATAAAGACACTAAAATGAAGTGAGACACATATCCAAAAATGGTCAAAAACTGCTTTGGCTATGAATACGGATAAGTAGATGTATCAGTATAAGAGAACAGTTTCAAGGAACCATTCTTCAAGGGAATAACTCCCAGGGTAGTATTTCTCTGTCTCTACTTTGACTTAGCAGCTTGAGCCTTCCAGCAATGGATCATGTGAGTAATGCTTGCACTGGCCAGCTGTTCTGTTTCTTTCATATTTGTTTTGTTATTTTGGTTCAAGGTTTTGCAACAGGAGTTATTTAGGAGTTACATTAAAGACACTGTCTCACTGGAATTATGCTAATTGTTAACTTTATTGTGAAATCCAGTCTGGAAGCAGAACCCTATCAAATTGTAGAAAATATTAATAAATATTTAGTTTGTGTACAAGACAAACTGAGCCTAGCCTGTTATTATTATTTCTTCATCAAATATGCAGATATTGTTGCTGCACAGGTGCTATTTGTATTGGGACAGTTGCAGATAAAAGGCAGATGGCCTGCAGTTTCTCCTGTGCAGTTCTTTGTACCATGGAAAAAACAAACGCATAACCATAAATGCCAAACTACAAAACTGGATGTGGTTGTTTAATTAATGAGGTTCTCTGTAGCCAGTGTGGATCTAGTGCATCCCAGCTGACTTCAGGTCTTGTACACTACTGGAAATATGTACAGTGCCACCCCTGAGAGAGTCTGCTTGTTTTCATATAGCAGGGACCAACAGCAGATGCCAAAGGTACTGATGGGAATACACAAACAGAAGAAACTGCTCTCCTGAACCACTGTGCTCAGCAACCTCCAGAGCCAATAGCAGGGTCTTCAATACCTGGAAGAACGTGGAGGCAAATATTTGCTTGTCCTCCTCAGGGTTTACTGGCCCAAACAGTGACAAATGGTATGTAAGAAAGACAGTTTAATTAAAATGAGAAATGGCAAATGAAGTACTTGTTTCTCTGAATGGGATGATATCTGTCCATTGCCCTTTAAAATAATGAAGGGAAACAGCTGTGTTTTACTTACCACACTTTTAATGTCCTAGCAGAAAAAAAAAAAAAAAGAAGTAAAACAAAGATTTGAATGTAGTTTTTGTTTCTCCATCCTCTCTTACATGTTTAACATGGTAGGTAAGTTTTAGCACTGCAAATGGTTTTTGTCAGAAGAAAGACCTCCTAATTTTTGTCTTGATATTTTGTTTTGGTATGAGAGCATTAAGGTGATTCTAAACATAATGGTATATTTGGCATACTGGATGGCTTTTTGCTTAATTAAGGCAATAAATGTAAGACTTTGCAGTGATACCTTCTTTTGTTCCTTAATATCCCAGACTTGCAAAGCCAAGAATCCTAACTACAAGGCAAACTGACCCATTTTGTTTAAGATTTGTCCTAAACTGAAAGCTCACAGAAGAGATGCCTGGCTAACAAGTTATTTAAGCTTTTTGCTAACAAAAGATACATCCTGTGGAAACTGTTTCCACAGCCTCCATTCACCCTCACTTGGGATTCTGAGGCTTTTATGTTTGGAAATATAATGATTTTCCCTTTGACACCTGTCACCCTCAAGTAAGATTAAGAAAAATCCAATCTGAAAATACAATATATTTTCCTATGATCATGAGAAGAGAGATTTATTCAACACATTTTTAACTCTCCTTCAGTCTTCTGCTTTTATGTCTATGCATAGCTGTTCTTGTTGGACAACTGTAGGAACAGATTTATGAACCTGCAAAGAACATAATATTTTCACTTAGTGTTCGCATAATATTTTTCAGGATTTCTTTTTCCCTGTGTATTATTCCCCTTTGATTGTTCTATCAAGGGAAGTATCTGTACTCCTTCAGGCTGTCCAGAGACATGACCTTCTTCAGAATGTTTTTCCCAAGGATAACAAGGTATTGTACAAGCAGATCCAGCCTAAAAATTATACTTCAGTTCTTTTAAAAATTAGGCTGGAGCTGCAGTTATGAACCTGAAGATATGCCAGGCTGTTCAGTAGCAGATTTTACTGTGGTTGTGAAGTAGCTGAAGATAAATAAGCAAATGCCAGAGAAGTTAGTGAAAGTCTTTGCTTTAAATTTGGAAGCTGTGAAATGCTTTCCACAGTGGCTCAAGGCTCATTCAGTACGTTTTCATCTCTGATGATGTTCCTGTTATTGTTTTTTAAAGTATCTTAGCAATCAGAACATCACTTTAGGGACCATCAAAGATTAAATGCATAGTTAATGATTAAACTAATTTTTAAGGCAAGTAATTTTATTTCTGAAAGTCATGATAATGTTTTTCTTCAGGAAAAAACCAAATGTGATCCAACAGCAAAGTTGTTCCTGAGAGATTATTAAATATGAATATTTCTTGTTTTTTTCCAGTTGCAGTCGTGGTCCTGGTTTGGGCTGTGGTTTGGTCCATAACTGGGGCTGAGTGTCTCCCAGGTGGAAATCTATTTGGAATTCTGTTTCTTTATTTTTTTGCTGTCATTGGAGGTAAAACTTTTGGATTCATCAAAATACGAACGCTACCCCCTCTCCCTGCTCTTCTGGGTAAGATATCCTTCCTTCTTTTCTTCCTGCATATTTTGTGTTGTTTAAACTGCCAAGCAGTATCTGCGGGCTAGGTATGTTTGGGTTGGGAACAAGCAAACTGTGTCACACTCCAAATCTGTACCTTTTTCAAGTGATCTTTTCTAGTCCTCTTCAAGAGGGTGCAAAATTCCCCAAACTGGCTCAGGTGAAATTGTTACTAAGGGGGTCAGAGAACTGATTCTTTTGGGGGTCAGAGAACTGTATACCTACAGATTGAGAGTTTATTGTTCTCTAGTCCCCTCTGTCACAGTTACTTAAAATTTGGGTTTAATAACACCAAACAGGAATCTTAATCCAGACCTCTTGTTGTAGTAGAATAATAAAGTCATAGCAAAACTATTGCTGAGCTGTTTCAGTAGTTTCTTACACAGTGAAAACATTTTCCAAAGAAAACGTTAGAACTTCCCTATTACTAGTCGTCCAAAGAATTTCTTTTCTCTCCTTCCTTTATCTCAAGATAACTGAAACATGAGAAAATAAATTCACCACAAAGAATAATTCTTCTGAAGAGAGTTCTTCTAAATCAATCATAAGATTGTTTTTCACATCAGCATCCTATTTGATTTTACATGGAAATGCAAAATAGAAATGGAGGATGAAAATAACATCTTCAGAACATTTTCAGACTTCTTTCCTAGAGGAGGTTTCAGTTTTGCTTTTATCAGTGCAATATTGTGAAGTGCTGTGATGTCAGTGAAGCTGGAAAATGAAGCTCCAGGTTCTCACCAGCTGTGTGCTGTGCCCTTGCTATGCTTACTGCATTAATGAGTAAAGCTGTTGACAGTAGTACTTCAGGGCAGAGTGGGCTTACAGATACCTGGCTGTAGTGCACAGGTGTGACTTTGTAGCCTGCATAGCTGCTATTGTGCCTCACACATCTCCATCAGGCAGCGTGTGCGTTCTTGCACTGCTTAGTTTCACCAGCAAGAAAAAATTCAAATGAGGGGGGGGAAGTTTTGCATAGAAGATGCATGCCTGCAATAATATGAACACAGAATGTCACACGCAGGGAGTCTCCCTTTCTAAAGTAAACACCCCCTCTTAAACAAATAAAAATGTTTCTGACCATTTGGATTCTGTTTGTTTGGGGTTTTTTAATTACATCTGTATCTAAAAGTTATGAGTTGAGCATGAAAGTGCTTGTCAGACAGGTAATACTGGACAACAGAAACCTAAGCATGACAGCACATGTCTGCTGAGTTGTTTAGGACCGAGCTCATTGTTCCGATCCCCAGTCTTTGAGGAAAATTGGAGAAATCTATGAGTCAGGAGAAGAGATAGACAATGTCTTTGAATATTCTGGTTTTACATTAAAAATGTGAACCTGGTACTCTTACATGTATTTAGCCCACTTGTGCTGGGTGCAATAGAGTGTAATATGGCTGGCTAAGCACTTAAGCACCTTATAGTAAGCCTCTGTTTCAGGAAAAAAGGAATTAAATTGGTACTGAAACAACCACATGGTATATTTTAGGTACACATTGCAGACAGGTTTCTGCAGCAGGCAACATGGAGCAGAACAGTGAAGATATCCTTTGAGGTGGAGACTTTTACTTTGTTAAGTAGATTTCTAGATCAGGGTAGTTCTGGTGACTTGGACCTCATAATGGAAACACTCCAAAGAGCATGTGATCCTTATACTACCCTTATATACTTGTCATGAGGTACTGCAGATTAATTATGCCATGCTTTTTGTCCAGGAGGTGGTAAGAAGAGCAGTGTTTAGAGTGTTACAGGGCAAATCAAGTCCACAGTTGAGGCTCACACCAAGCTGGGAGCAACCTGAGCACAATGATCACTTACTTTTTGTCTTTTTTTTTGGTTTTCTATTTCTAAACGTGACTAATACAACATTATGCCACAAAAAAATGTATCTTTGAATCATCAAGATTTACAATGAATCTCTGCAGATCTATATCTATAGTCAACTTCTCCTGTGCTTTTCCATATCCTTCCAGAGCTACAGTTCCAATAGCTTTGCAGGAATTCTCTGATTTGACAGTTTCACTGATATTTGCAAAAGGTTGGATCCTGCAAGTAGTTCAAATAGAGGATAAGACCAAGTTTCTGATTTCCCTGCCGCCTTTTTTCCCCTTTGTGTAAGAGTCATATTGCCAGAGCACTTTAAAATATCTAAGTTAGTCAATGATTAGCTGTTTTAGATTATATTTCCCTGACCTCAGCATTATGGTTCTTGTGACACCTGCATTTCTTACACCTAAGAGGACTTCTAACGATTTGCAACTTTTGCGATTAATACACAATATTAGAAGATCTTCCTCTTTTCATGTTAAAACAAGCTAAGAAGAAAAAAAATCTGTAAGGATGGAAAAGTATCTTTGGTTATGGTAAGTAATCAACTTGGAGCTGGTGACAAAGCCAAATTCTGTTGACTCAAATTGTGTGTCAGCATCCTGCAGGATTTGTTGGTAACCTGTATTTTCTTAGGCCACTTTCACTGCTTGAAACATGTTTCTCTCTTTCCATGCCTCAGTCCCATTGTTAAAACATGTCTAATAATTCAGAACATGAATTGTTACTTTTTTCCTCTTGTAAATAAATAATATGGTGCAAGCTTTTCTCATGCAGTAAAACCAAATCAGTTACAGGAGCTTTCATCTGCTTTCATTTAAGGGATGCTACTTGCTGGTTTCCTAATCCGAAATATACCGTTCATTAGTGACTTTGTCCAGATAAACCTCCGCTGGTCTGCAGCACTGAGGAATATTGCTCTTTCAATTATCTTGACCCGAGCAGGACTCGGCCTGGATCCAAAGGTATGGGACCAGCCCTTTGTGCGAGGCAAAGTGTACAGCAGCTCTCAAAAAAATTTAATAACTTGCTCCATTTAAAATACTGAACTGTTCAGTCTTGGAGAATCTGCAAATTAGAGCATTACAGAAAGCGTAGCTTATATTGTATAATTATATGTATGTTAATATTGACAGTTGAATTTGTAGAGTAGGCAAGCAGTCAGACAGCCTGATGCCCACTTCTGTGAGATTACACTTTTTTCTATTTCGTGACAACTTTTTTTTGACTGAGGGAACTTCATCTTTGACTCATTTTTCTTCCATGTGGCAATCAAAACTGTCATTTTGACTCTGTGTGTGGCAGTGCTTTGATGCAGTTACAATTGCTCCTTGTGTAATTGAAGTTGTAAAGACAAAGATGTCAGTAGATCTCCTCAGCCCTGATGATGCTGGGATAAACTGGACTGGTAAAAAGGGGAACTCTAATTGATTTTTTTTTTTTTATTTCCTGTCAAATTAGGGACCTGTCCTAGCAGAGTCATGTTTGTGACTAACTATTAAAGACAGCTGTTAGAAGCAGATATGCCAATTTAGAGAAAATTTTTTTTTAAAAAAATTACTGAGCCAAAAGAAACTTAATCTGCTCAGGATATCCAGTGAGAGACAGCTTGGCTCCTTGTGCCAAAGTTATGTAGTTCTACAACTTTTCATGATCTTTTTCTTAGATTTTTGTGGGTGCTTATGCAACTTCTGGGATTATAGCAAAATCTTCTGGGTGGAGCAAATGACCTCACGTCAGTGTGGGTAAATCAGCAGTGTTGAGGGTGCACTTTTCAAATGATTCCCAGCTAGTCCAGCCTCTCACATTTAGTTTGCTTTGCACAAGAAGCCTTTCTGTGACACGCAGGAACCTTGTCAAACCTAGATTCACTGCCACACTTGAAATTTTACATCCAAATCCCATTGTGCTTGAGTCTATCTCCAGCTTAGGCCGTGTCACATCCTATAGTGCAACTCAGACAGGATTCTTTTAATAAACCAGATCAGATTGTAACTAAGTTTCCTCTTTATAAAGCCAAGGGTACAGCCACTAATGTGCTTGTATCTTTGCAGGCTCTTAAGAAGCTCAAAGCAGTCTGTTTACGGCTTGCTTTTGGACCGTGCTTCTCAGAAACATGCACAGCTGCTGTTCTTGCCTACTTCCTCCTGCATTTGCCATGGCAGTGGGGATTTATATTAGGGTAATGTATCTTCTCCTGTGTGACAGAGGTGCCTGTTTTCATGATGCAATTAAATGACCCAAGTGTGGTTAGTTCTCTAGGCCAAGCAGAGACCTCAGTTCAATGCCAGTTACGAAGCTGTGCTTAGCCCCTGTGGTCTTTTGCTTCCATTCATGTCTGGCTCTGTGGCTAATCTAAAGGTCATATTTCCAGGCTGTGGAGGAGTATTTGCATCATTACTCTTCTTTGTTTGTGATCTGAGCACTTGAAGAAGGATGGTGCAATCCCTGAGTCTTTAACCACAGTACTGGGGGCTTTTAGGGACAGAAAATTATACCACAACTTACAGAATATTCATACTGGAATTAAGAATTTCCACCAAGAAAGATGCACATAGAACAGTCTTCCTATCACAGGTTGCAGGATAAGGATATGGCGTGGTATATTCTGGAGTAATATCCTCGAAGAGAAAATATTTTCCATCTAGTTCTATCTAAATTGGTGGACATTGTCTGGACTCATATACTGGAGCAAGATGGGTGAACTCCTCCTCTGCCACATACTGAATTTTATGAGAAGGAACTGGGCTACTGAGTGACAATCATGTCTAGGCCAGGTCCCTAAATTGAACAACCAAGGTATCCATCAGGGGAGCATAACTGGCCTGCAGTGTAGACTCAGGTTTTAGTCTAGAGCCCTTTTAATATTATTGAGTTGGGCAGAAAGTAAGAGCTGATTGCAATCTGCATAGAAATATCCCTGCTTGTAATTAGAGGGGAAAGGTAAGGAAAATACCTTATGTAAAGGTCTGGTTTTTTACACTGCAAAAGAATTTGACCATGGGGTCAGAACATTTTGATGTTTTTTTAGTTCAGTGCTTTCTTTTTAACAGAGCCTGAATATATGTGTTTTCAGTTTTGTTGTAGGCGCAGTCTCCCCTGCTGTGGTGGTTCCCTCAATGCTGATTTTACAAGCTGGGGGATATGGAGTGGAGAAAGGTGTCCCAACTTTGCTAATGGCAGCTGGCAGCATTGATGACATTCTGGCTATCACAGGCTTCAACACTTGCCTTGGGATGGCTTTCTCCTCCGGTAGGCTGATTAATTTGTACGTGGTGAAATCCAGAACAAAGACTGATATTTTGAAGAACATGTGCTCTGTTATGACTGAGTGGTTTGTAACTTAATGACATCTCCTTATAAAGTTCATGTATGGACTTGAATACTGAGATGGAAATTACTCTTGTTCAAAAGTCTTGGTGTAACATTGTCTGCTGAGTTGTGGGGCACAATAACTTTCAGAGAACATTTTTCTCTGTCTGCTCTCTTAGCTGCCAAGTCTGGTCCCTGCATGCCCAACGTAACACTTTCAAATTTTCCTGGGTTTGGCAATGTTCTTGCAGTGGCTCTTTCTCTGGCTTGTCTTGCACATTTTCTTGCCATGAGCTTTGAGAGAGAGAAAGTTGCACTATCCAGTTCTTTCAGGCCTATAGGTTCCCTCCTCAACTCCTTTACTCCAAGTAATTTAAAACAGACATTGTCCTGGAATCGCCCTCATAGGTCTACAGTGTGGTCCGTGTGTGAAGGATCTGTGTATGGCTTACTGAACACATTTTTTGTCTGCCAAATAGGTTCTACTCTGTACAATGTGCTCCGTGGAGTGCTGGAGGTTGCTGTTGGCATAGCAGCTGGGGGGATTCTGGGAATGTTTATTCGATATTTCCCAAGCCATGATCAGGTAAAAATCCAGTAAAAAAATCTTTTTATAAGATAGAGATTCTTTGCTATGGGATGATTTTCTTCAGTTATTCATTTCTAAGCTTCACATGAAGCTGGTTTTGGGAAAGCTGTGTACAGTGCTAACAGCTTCTAAGTTGCAAAGCCTATCAAGTGACAATGTGTTTTATAGGTGATTACTTGTTCACTGCAGCAATAATGATATATGATCTCATAGTCCTTCCTGATGGAGAGTTTGGAACCCAGCTCACCACCTTGCTCTCATTAAATGTAGTGGAAATGTCCACATGTAAAGGAGGAAGGGTCTGATGCCCATTTCAGACAGTAAAATAATAATTTATTAGATTAATGTGACACATTTACTCCTGTAAGGTGTATCCAGTACGCCTAAGATTAAAAATTAATAAAGGAGACATATTGGAGGCTTTAAGTGATTGAGCATATCATTAGCGCTAATTAGAATGTGTTGCTTTCAGTAAAAATTAAGCTTATAGAAAGTGGTAAATGAACTTAGTATTAAGAGGTAATTAAATGAACAGAAAATTATGGAAGAAAGTAGGTATGTTCTGAACTACTGAAGTCACTTTGCAAAGCATCCATTGCCCACAGTGGGACCAAATTTTCTTATTATTAAATAACATAAGAAGTGTAATACAGGAGCTAAACAGATAGATAGGAATAGGGAACAATGGTAGAGATATAACTGTCTACTGTGAGACAGAATCACATAAAAATGTCCCTGGCAAATGTTTGTTTGACTTGTCCTTAAAAACATGTAGTGGCAAGGATTTCACCTCTCACTGGAAAAACTGTTTTAGTACTTGCCTGCACAGGCAGAAAATCCTGTTATCACAGAGTTGATAGCAGGGCTGTTAGAACACAGCATTGTGTTCCTTGTGATACAAAAAGCCTATTGGCAGTTAAGATTTTAGATGGGCAGAGGAAAGGAAATACTAAATTGTCAAAATTTTTTCAGAATTAATGTCAAAAAAAAACCCGTCAACCCAAATGCTAGTTCGTCTCCCTTGAAAGTTTTGAGTCCTTCAAAATTATTAATTTTTATTTTTCTTTTCAAGTTGTTATTTTCAAAATCAAAAGAAGGACCCTTTTTCCTCCGTTTCTTAAAGAAATTTGCTTTTTTGTCTCCTTCCTTGGCTGCAGGCATCCCTGGCATGGAAGAGATCATATTTTGCACTTGGATTGTCCATGTTTGCTGTTTTTGGCAGCATCTACTTTGGCTTCCCTGGATCAGGAGGACTCTGCACATTAGTCTTAGCCTTTGTTGCAGGTGTGGGATGGTCTGATGAAAAGGTGAATGTTTACATAGGAAGCATACCATACCCAAACTCTGTTGAACCTACAGCCTGACAGGAGTTTGAATTTCTGTCAGGAGTGGTACTGGTGGTATTTGTGAAGCTTTAGAGGATGTACAGATTATTTTTAAAAAAATCAACCAGCACACTGTACATTTATTTTGGAAGTCTTTGTCTATCTTTACCATGACAGAGAGTTACCAGGTATGTGAGTCGATGTCAATACAGAGCCTGGCCTACTGACAGAGAAATGTTCACAAGCTTTTCTGAGACATCTTAAGCTATGTAAAGGAGACTTAGTAGTGAAGGCACTTGACTAGGAATGAAAAGCTTTATGTCCCAGCTCTGTGAGTGTCCGAAACCTTACACAGTCACTTCATGGTAAAATTTACAAACAGGTGTCCAAAATATATTTGTACATATGGCCTCAATACCCTGAGGTTTTGTTCTCTGTGGGTTTGGGGGATGAAATGAAAAACTAATCAACCATTCTCTCTCATCTTTCCCAAATCCCAGCCAGGGTAATTTGGATAACTTAGAGAGCTGAGGGTACACAATAACTGGTGATATAAGGCCAACAAAAACCATACAGAAGACTGCTTTCTAGTCACTCTCTCTTAGCTACTAAGCCTACTTCCTCTTACTGTTGCTGCCCCACTGCATTTCTGTACCTTGGTATGTCACTGCCTCTTTTGCTTGATACCATCTTACATTTAATGTTTTGAGGGCATCTTTCCACAGCTGTAGCTTTGCAACGTGGAGTAGGAAAAGAGAAAGGAAAGGGGATTAGATAGAGCAGAGTCCATGTTATTATCCCCATCTAGACCCTGACTTTACTAAGATCTCAAGGTTTGTTAAAACAATGAAAAACTACAGTTGTCCAATTTTAAAGGATGAGAAACTCTTCTTGGGACCAAACTAGTTAAGGACATTGCAACTGATAAAGTTCTCTTTTGAAAAGCTTTTAAACCATTTCCGGAGGAGGACCTTAAAAGAATATATGCAGTCTATAAAGGTTTAGTTTCAATTCTTTTGATCTGTGAATGAAGCTTCTTGGCCTTCAGTATATTGATGCCAAATGCCTTAGGTCTTTTTTAGCAGATAGAGCCAGAGATGTCTGCAAACTGTGTAATCAATATATTATCCAGAAGCTCCCTGCTCAGCTTCTCAAAGGCCACTGCCTCCCACTGTCCATGGTGGAAGTCAGTTGGCAGACACTGTCCACAGAGAACAATGAACATTGTACCTATTGCTGGAAAAGTAAAATGGGCAGTAAACAGGCTGAAATCTATAGAGGATTTTTTTTTTTTTGCTAAAAATTAGAAGGGTGGGATGACAAGGAGAAATGAGGCAAATAACGTTTAGAAGTCTGTATATTTCCACCTCAATCTCTCTAAGGTTACAGAAGTTTTTGTATTACACTAACCTACCATTCCATTGACTGAAGAGCAAGAGGCATTGCAGCATCAGTCCCACAGAGAACACCGAGGATGGGACATCTCTAGACCTTGGACTGATTATTAAGTGACAAAGCACAGCACTTATATTTTCCACACACTCCGGCCTGAAGGTTCATTTGCTATTGTAGAATCCACTTAAGTGCTATTCAATATGCTATGTGTACCTTTTCGTATAAGTGGAAGATTTCTGTTTATCCTGGCAGCAGTTGTTTTAGGCAAATTGTTAGGTGTAAAGTTCAAACACAAGGAGAAAAGATGGGTTTGCCTTTATACAGTATACTGCACTGGAAAGTTCAGCACTTGTTACTGGTATGTGATTTCAGACTTGCTCAGACTAATACTCTGAGGCACATGGTGTGACCCTTGGCGATGGTCCTGTGCAGGGCCAGGAGTTGGACTCAGTGATCCCTGTGGGTCCCTCTGTGATTCTCTAACTTTGCTCCTGCTGACATGGAGAGAGGCCTCTGACTGGGTGCAGCACGAGTAGAGCTAGATCATGGCTGAAACTTTCCAGTCTGACTGCACTCAGATACAAATGGGAGAACAAGTTCAAGCATGCCAGTTTCCAAGGGCTCAGAAACTTCATGCCAAAGCTGCTGAAATTACATCTTCCTAAATACTGAAAATCAACAATGCTTTATTTTCCTGCTATCTGAAAACTGCTCTGTTACTTCAAACACCAGTGATTTTTATTTCTCTTCTTGAGTTATCAAACATTTATTTACTATCAGAGCTAGACACAGTCTGACCTTTAAAAAGGTGTGCAACTTATTCTGAATCTTTTAGTATTAGCTCAAAAAAGGTGGAGCAATTCTGGACATCTTTAGGATAAATTTTTACTTCGTTCTATGATTAAATTAAATGTTGTGTCTACTTGGCCATCTTTTATGAATTTACAGATCAGTTTTGTTTTCATTGCAGAGAGACGTAGAAAAAATTGTGGCAGTTGCATGGAATATCTTCCAGCCTTTTCTTTTTGGTTTAATTGGAGCAGAAGTATCTGTTACATCCCTTAGGCCTGAAACCGTTGGTAAGATCATTCACAAATTATCCAGCTTTCATTACTGTCTTCAAAAGATTCTCTATAAGAAATTTAAAGCAAAGTAGACTATGGCTGACCCAAAAAAAAAACACAACCAAAACCTAACCCTACTGTAAAGCTGCAGTTTTAGGAGCCTTACTCCCCTCAGGCACCTATGCACAAAAGTACTGAGAAGTGTTTGTCTTTGTTGCAGGGCTCTGTGTTGCTATATTAGGCATTGCCCTAGTTGTGCGAATCATAACAACGTTCCTCATGGTGTCTTTCGCTGGGTTTAATTTCAAGGAGAAAGTATTTGTCTCACTGGCGTGGATGCCCAAAGCCACTGTCCAGGTAAAGTCTAACATCACTTTCATTCCAGGCTAAATCGATTGCCCTTAGCAAAGCTCCTTGTAACCAGCACAGCAGTAAACAGGCTCAGTGACACCAGAGTGTGGTATATTGACAGTTCATATTCTAAACCACCCTAAGTCTGCTTGAAAAGTGCATGGAGAACCTTCTATGTGATGGTGTTTTGCTTTCATCCTGGGTTGTACTCTTAAAAATGACAGTGAGGTGTAAGTAAGTCATAGGAAGCCAAACTATTTCCAAGCCATTGCAGATTGTTGTGCCTCTACATGCAGATTGTGAGAACTCTCAAAAAAAAGACAAAAGCGTTTCCCTCTTACACATGAAATGTCTGCAAGGACAGTCACATCAGAGACTCAGATTGGGTTTCAGTTTGTGGTTGTTTTGGTAAGGTGCAGTCTATGAGAGCCATATTACTAGAGATGCCTCAGGCTGGGTGCATTCCTGCTCCTTTATTTCAGTGATCATTAAGTCATTTGGACTTTGCCTCAATAGCATGATTCTTTGCAAACAAAAGTTAATAATCAAAACAAGCATGGATCATTGCAAGGCTAATGAACAAATTTTCAGAAGCCACTAAGAGTTGACTACTGTCAGGATGCATTCTCAAAGGGTGGCATTTCAACAGCTGGAATATGCAATATACTGGCCCATTTCATTAACCACACATTCTCCAGATGTGGATGAGAGAGCAGCTAAACAGTGTTCTTCACAGGGTAAACCACCCAGATAAACTCATCAGCTTAGGGAATTCAAAATGTAGCCAAGTGGAAATTGTACTCATAGGTGTAATATAATGTTTACTTTTCCATGTACTGCCTAGAAACTAATAGGTTGAATGTACCAAATATGTCAAATTTATATGAAATGTTGAATGATAATTGGTCTCTTTTTTTTCCTCTTTCAGTGCTAAAGGTTATTTTTTCCATCTCAGCAATGTTTTCTTCCCTGCAGGCTGCAATAGGTTCTCTTGCCCTGGATACAGCGCGAAGACATCAAGATGAGCAACTGGAAAAGTATGGAATGGATGTACTGACAGTAGCTTTCTTGGCTATCTTGATTACTGCTCCAGTTGGAGCCCTGGTTATTGGTTTGGCAGGGCCCAGACTTTTGCAGAAGGCTCCAACAAATATCAAGCAGGATGAGGAAGGTGCTGAGGATGGAGAAGAAGCAGAGGCCTGTCAACCTTCATGAGACAGATATCTACAGGAATATGGTCCTTCAGCCCTTACACTTTTGTTCAGTAAACATGGCATGTCTCTTATCTCACTGGAGGAAACTAAAACAAGTATCATAACGTCTGCTATTTTTAAAGGAGCCCTGGTGGAGTTCTGTAAAATATTTTTATGTGTGGATGGTGCCTTGAGATGAAATAGCTGAACACAGAGTGAACAGGCTGACCAGGCAGTGAGTCACTCAGAAGTTAGCGGTCAACAGTTACTCCAAATGTGTGGGTGCTGAGGCCAGGGAGAGGGTCAGAATTGTTCAGGTGTGAAGTAGAGTCATGAGGTGGAATATAAACAGAAGAAAATGGAGACTAATAACTTCTTGATGGTTGAAACTGGGCTGTGAGATGACTAGTTCAATAACTCAAAGAAAGCAACTTCCAAATAAGAGACTGCTGACACATACTGAACAAGTCCTGCCAAGAGTCAGTGATTCCCTCTCATTCCTCATTTGTGTTTCTAAAAGTTGCCTTTTCCTACTGCTGTTATTTCTCACAGCTGATGCACTCCTTTGTGCCTTCAGGGGACTGTCAGCTCTGGTCACTGCAAGAAACAGCAAGTGGCACTTCTGTGCTAAAAGAGACAGTTGGGGCCCTCACAGACTCTGGTAATACAGGTGTTGGTGCTGGTAGAAAAAAGGACAGTATGAAAATGGGATGAGGGTTGTGGGGAGGTTATAAGAAATGTGAATGGGTTGTATGGGACTGGGAAGGCTGCTTCTTCACCTGTGTATCTCAGCCTTCACACATATCATCAAGGGAAGGAAAGCCAGCTCTTCAACCACTGAGAGTGGCTGTGTTCTGGTGCTGGCCACTGCAGGACAGATGGGAGAGCTCTTCACAGGTAGGGTTTGCTGACAGGGCAAGGCCTCAGCAGCTTCTGGGGAACTCAGCAATAGCAGCAGACTTCTCCTCAAATCAAGATTCATGGGCCAGCCGGGATTTCCTGTTGCTTTGTCCTAACACCCATCTGGCTGAGAAAACGCTATGACTGGGTCCTTTTCACATCTGCATTTGGATAACTGCAGCAAAGGAAAGAAGGTATTTGCTAAAAAGATAGCCAGTTAGTGCTCATTTTTCCAAGAGGTGGCTGGCTGGATTGACCATGGAGACTGGAGGGCTCTCACATTTGCCAGGGTATTTTTTACTCCTGATTGATGCAGAAAACTAATATAATTTAAATGAACAGTCTTGAAGATGACAGTGCAGAGCGGGATGATACAAAGCAAAAGGAGCCTCATTGTCACCTACTTTCAGAAAGGCTGCTGGGGAAAGACAAGTGTTTTGAGTAAGCAGTGTTTAGGATACAGCACCCTCTGAATGTACACACAGAGCCTGTGGGTCTTTCCAGAAACACAAGATGTGTGTGGCTGTGGATCATGGTAATGAGTGGCAATGCTCGTGTTGAATATCTTGCTAAAATATTTCACCAGGGGAAGCAAAGAGGTCAAATGCAGTTTTCTTCATTTTATTTAAATTAAATACCTCCTATACAGTCAGTTGTGTTATAGTTCACATTTGATTTTCCCATTCCCAGAAGAGTTCCCTCTCTCTTCTCCTTTACTGTCCTAAAGTCAGAAGTAACTTCCTCTGTTGATCAAAATCCTGGTCTCACCTTTAGCTTTGCTATCGCTTGACAGATACCAATCTACCAGCAAATCTACCTTCCTTTGCTATGTTTTGTACAAGTAACGAGCTTCAAGTAAGTTGTTCCCAGCTCCATTCAGGGGCATGAAGTCAGTATAGCACCCCTCAGAAATTGGATGGTATTTTATTTTTTAGAAAGGATGTTAGATTGTGCCTGTGACTCAGGGGGACAACACCCCCCAATGGATTTCTAAACTATGGTTCTCTGAACTCATTTTACAGAATACTCTATAGAATATATTTGATGTGTCTGGATTTTGGCACTAGTAAGTTTTAACTTTCACATTTTTAATACACAAAACAAAAAATGTACAAAAATGCTTTTAACTACTTAAATACTTTTAATATTGAAACTGTACTATTTGCAGAGTGTTCCATATGCCTCTGTATACAGATTAATTACAGATCAGTCTGTGTTACTTTGTATATGCCTTCCTCTCAAAGGCAGAAAGCAAGCTTCCTGAGAAATATTTAAGGTTCATAGCCTGCAATCCCAGCACAGTGATAAAAATACCAGGAAATTCTTTGGCAAGTTTTCCTCTAACTGTTGTCAAGTACATTGGTATTTTTTTACTATACACACTGCTGTTCTCTCTGCTTCCTTGTGAATGTACCGTCTTTAATTCAGTTCATGTTTGTCTCCTGACCTGAAAGGAAGATGCCTTCAAACTGTGCACATAACGTTGGTTCAGGGTGCTGTGCATGGTGGTTATTGTGTCATCCCTTGACTTTTGTGCCTGTTCTGCCTACTTTGCATGGCTAAGGGAAAGCACTCTGTTCCGTAGACAGGGGTGGTTTTAATAGGAGGTTGTTGTATTTGGAAATTGCAATGTCTGTAAACCTAACTGACAAGGTGAGGCAATACAGCGTTCAGTTCAGACTGTCTGTAAAATAATTCCACTTGAGTAAAACTTAGAGGCATTCACTTTTTCATAAAGTTTTATAAAAAGCTGAATCCTCCCACAAGGATCACTATGCCAAATTTGGAATCTGGTCAATAGCAGAAGTGTGATGTTATAAGGATTACAGCCCTTAAATTTGGACACAACCTTAGGTATGCAAGCAAACCTCTGACAAAGAGCCTTTGTTCTTGATAGCCTCCAATAACCTTAACCTTAACCTCAATGCACTCTCAAGTTATGCATTAGATCACTTCAACCATTCTGAGTGCCTGAATAGCTATACCAATGACAAGTGTCATCTTCTTTGCTAATCTAAATGAAATTGAATGCATTTTTCTTTCTTTGCTACGTTATGTGGATATTTCTCACAAGACTCCTTCCCCCCCAGCTTTTATTAAATCTTCAAAAAGATTCAGGTTGAAGCTATTACACAGACCTGGAGATCTAAAATTAAAAGCATTTAAAGCTTTATCCTGCTCCTCTCCTTGCCTTCCAGAAAGGAAGAAAACACTTGCATCTTGTCATGGAAAGAAATCTTATATGAGGACTAAGAACCTAAGACACTGTGTTTTTTAATAGGTATGATGACAATTTCAGCCGATTTTAAATAGCAGTTAACTTTGAGAGATAGGATTCCACTTTTTATCTTTTTATGTGGGTGAATCATAACATTCAAGACCACCTCCCTTTTAACAAAATGCCACGGAAATCATTAATGAATAATGCATAAATCCAAGCCAACAGAATCTTTATGCCATGCCAGTCTCTTATTTGCAGGAAATAAAATTAGAGCACAATGTGCAGCAACTGATAACCAGCGGAATCCTGCTCTCGTGCAGACACAATCATAGGCATGGTGTGGGAGAGTACTGAATGTTCCAGAAGGTTCAGAAGAACCTCTGCAGCAGAAGGTCTGACAGCATTCCTGGCAGCCAGCATTGGGCAGAGTTACAGCAGGCAGCATATGGGAAAAGACAGAAATTGGCCATCTGGAAGCAGGGAATTGCACAGGCCAGGGGATGCAGTGATAATGTAATTATAATCACTGCTTACTCTCTCTTTTTCAGCCAAACAGCTTTTTAAGGAATTTAGACTGAAGCCTGAAATTAGCTGTGAAACAGTCATGGTGTAACACAGCCACAAAACAATGAATGACAGTTTCTGCATTTTGCTTTTGTAATAAACAGAGTGAAAGAGATAAAATTTTGGGTCACCTGCACTTCAATTACATTTACTTTGTGTAGTAGTTGCCACAAATCAAACACCTTTCTCTAAACGTGCAAGTTTATTTGTAGCCTATTCTAACTATTGTTCAAATTATAATCAAAAGAAAGGTAAACATTACTGTTCTCATAGAGTAAAAAGATATGTCAAAACATGCTAGTTTCAGTTTCTTCTGATTTTTCATCAAGATTGTGAAGACCTCAGTTTTCAGGTCCCCTACCTCAGTTCCAGTCTTTCTTAGCCTTCAGGGCAAATCTATCCCTTTGTGTGGAGCTTCCAAATTAGGTTAGAAAAGTCAGGTAATTGGTTCAACTTGCTCTATTGCTGGTGAAATACAGGGCTCTGCAGGCACTTCAGCTCTTAGCTATCTATCTCTGTGGACTTCAGGTAGATGATTTGAACTGATTAGTAAATTCCTTGAGATTTTCAATAGAAATTTGTGTCCATGAGACAGTATTACCTTGACAGATTTTGAAATGCGAGGAAATGGTGATTTATCTTGCTTGCGATCCTCATTCTATTATTATCTTGTGGAAATTAGTAAAACATACTTTCTACAAAGGAACTGTGACTTAGTGCTGCTTTTGCAGCACTACAGATGTGTTCTATTCCCTTACAGACAAAAATCCAAAACAACTCCTGTTTATTCCATAGCCACATTTGTAGGTAGTTTAACAGCAATCTCTTCTAAGAGCAGACAGAGAAAAAAACTAATTACACAATCAAGCTGTATTAAAGATGCAGTGTAGAGGTTAAACCTTACTCTGTTGTTCTGCTTTTAGAGGAGCTTTTTGGGAGAAACAGAACCAATTTTGCTGTATTACTTACTTCAGCAAGGTTTGTCTTAGTTTAACTGGTTTGGTTTTGATTTCAGAGGAAACCAAACTATTTGAATACAAAAGTATCCTGAAAAAGATGGAAGTACATACAGGGCTTTATATAATAATAGCCTGCCATAATGGGCTGTGGATGTTAGAGACTGAAATAAAAAATCTAAAGACAGACTTTTGCATTTCACAGTAACTTCTTCACCAAACCCAAGAATTCAGGCTTGGTGTTCAATATACACCTCTAAAGGAAGACTAAGTGTAAGACACTTAACATTATACATTTTTATCTATTTTAAGTGTTACATACTAACATGTTTATGCTTTGCTTATCTGTTAATGTAAGACCACCATGAAACATTAATACATGAGAGATTATACACACTCTGTAAAAGCAGGCACTGAGCACATAATCACATTCTAATCTGCCATCTTTTGCTGCAAGGCAAGAGGTTTTGGTACCTGGAACTACAATGGTTACAAAGAGAGAAGGAATGATATACCTTAGTTCTGCTGCTGTTGCAAGAGCCCTTATGTGAGAACAGCTTTCTGACTTGCTTTCTGTTTCAGCACTGTGGTGACCAGCTTTGGCAACAGCCCTGGGGCTCCCCACCTGCCTAACAATGGGTCAAATGAAATGTGCATGGTGAATGGCTGAAATCTGTCTCTGTACAATTGTCTAAAACTGTAGCATGGATCAAATTTTTGTTTTTAAACTGATGGATACAGGCTTTCATGGGAGAATAAAACACTTTAGAATAATCAGACATCTAGCAGTTAGGTAAGTAGCAATTATTTACGTGCATCTGAAATTAAGCCACATCACAGCAAAGTTCTGACTTGCCTAAATAATAATTCTGAATGGGTACCACCTCAGCTCTGCATCCATGGTTCTGTCATTTAACCCATTCATCCCATGAGAGTTCCCACTACAAAAAGTAGTGACTATAGTGCAAGTGAACTTGCACGAAGCAAATTGATGTTCCCTCCCAAGAGCTCACGAACAATCGACACAGGGGCCTGAAATAAAGGGCTAATAGTGTTTGTGGCTGACCTGCTCAGTAGTTTAGATTTTATATGATCTAGAACTGCAGCACTCCACCTAGGATGCTGTACGAACTCTCCAGCTGGGTGGGGTTTGAGCTGAGCTACTTCGCATAAGACTGACAACCTGCCCATGTAGGCACTGCACAGGCCAGACCTTCAGCTACCACAACTTAACACTGCTTTGTTGCCTGCCTGAATATACATTCACAAAGTATGAATTTGGTTATCTTTTTTCTCCCCCCCCTGCAGTGCACTCGAATTTGTTGCTGAAAAGCAAAATAAAACATGGCTTCTCAGCAGAACAAAATCAAACAGAAAAGTGCACTTCTGTCACTTGAAACAGTGACAGTTTTATAACTGCATGTTCATACAAAAAAGGCTTAGTTGTAGAAAGTCAATTTATTGTTGAAATAAATGACTTATTTACAGAGATAGGTACTTTACAATTTTACAAAGCAGGCAAAATTCTTCTCAGAATAAGGTATGAAAACAGTGACAAATTCAGCACTGTCTAAATGTAGCTTATTCCAGAAAGAAATCTACAGCAATCATTAAACTAAATCATACCAATCACATAATAAAATGCTGCCCCTTGCAACTACAATGGTATAAAAAGACTTATTATCAGTCAGGATCTAGGGGATTAAACATCTGCTATACTTCTTTCTTCTTGAGTATTAGTGGACCTACATTATCTCCTGTTAATTCATTGTGCTTGTTATGGGAGCCATCACAGACAGGGAACTGAAAGAAAACAGACATGAGGAATTAGAGTAACTCTGTACAGCAATTACAAGGTGATTTTTGTACTTCTTCCTATACCAAGAGCACTTTGATAATGTTGCTAGTTCCTCCTATTATGTCCTGTTTCAACATCAAACTCTCTGTCTCCTATCAGACAGCAGACATACGATACTACGGAAAACAAACACTGTTAATGGGTAACTAGATTTGTGAGGTCCTAAAATAGCTGTTCTTAGACACAAAGTTAGGGATGAACCCTTTTCCATGAAAGAACAGCAAGCAGAGCAGCCATCGCAGCTACAAAGGGTTTAAAATTTATTGTGGAATTGCTCTGAATAGATTTAATCATTTGCAACCAGAAAGTGCTTTTTTAAGAAACGCTGAAATACTTGGCTGAAGTGATTAGTCCAAAGTAAAATTAGTTGAGGGAGTTTCTCCAGTTCAGGGCAGATTATTTTTTTTTTTTAAAACAGGAAAGCATTCAGTCCAGAGAGGACAAAACCAGAGTGCAGTCAAGACATTCAAAATTGAATCAGGAAATTCAAACTGAGGCTAGAGGGAAAATGCTCATTAACATCTGGTTGATTTCAGGGACAGGCTGTCCAAACCAGTCATCTGACTGCTCTGGACCTGATGGGGATATACTCTCTCTCACCAACACAGGCCCAGTCTTTCTTTCATTCTAATATGAACAACTTTCTAAGCATTGGTTTTTTTGCAAGATAAGAGTAGTTATCTTCTAATTATTTGCGATGTATTTCAAAATAGTAAGCAAGGCTTGGTTGGTTTTATTCTGCTCACATGTGGTCACTCTAAGTGTTTCTAGAAAAGCCCTAATGCATTTCTTTCTAGTTTCTACAGTTTCTTTCTGCATGTAGAAAGAATTTCTCCTTCCTACATGGAGAAAAAATAAGAACTGTGCCATTCTGCAAAACTCAGGAACATGTCCCACCTCCAGAGAAAAGCAACAGGTCAACATGTAGCAATTCACCACTGAAGCACTGATAAAACCATGCAAGTTTCAATCTCTAATCCTACAGTAGCACAATGTCTTACCGTCTTAGAACGCCAACACCTGCAGTAAGCTTTAGTGAGGCACAGATCTTCGATGTTTATTTCATTCACTACTTTGGGATTTTCCTTCTGGATCTTAAGGTTAATCAAGCTATCCTTCTGCTGCTTCTTCTTGGGGAGAAAGGGACGAACAGCGAGGTAACCGAGCAGGGCCAGCACACCCAGGAAAGGCAACAACCGCAGCCATTCTGAAACTAAAGACAGGTGGGATTTAGACTGGCACTTAAGTTTTGTGCAGTGTCAGCTACTTTTAAAATGGCTTAGGCTGAGGGTAGGGAATGGAGCTGCTCAGTCAGCAAGGCTCTGAAGACAAGCAAGATTCCATGGGTAAATCTTATGAAGAAAGAAGACACAAATTAAATCTTGCGGTTTACTAGAGGCAAAGTAAAAATCTGACTCCTAGAATTTCATCTAAATTTTAAGATTCTAGAACATGGTTCAGTGAAAGAGAATAAATCCAAAACAAATGAAAGATTTACTGGAATGGGGAACCCTAAATTTACCGGGGTTCTACTCACTTGCAGTAAAGCAGCACTGGTACTAGCAAATTGGGCATGACTACATGTGGTAGGCATATTCAGTGCAGGTATCTTAACATTCTGTAAAGGAAAAATTATTCACTACATTTTATAATTGAATTTTTATTTGCTTATTTCAGGTTTTTCTCTTTTTGGAAGCTTTTATCATTTTATTTGTTCCAAGTTTATTTAGAAACTTTTGGTAGAAATTATACAGATTATTAGGCAAACACTAGCAAAACCTTTACCAATCTTTTTGGGTTTATTTTTCAGACCTCTGCTCAGGGATCTGCGAAAAGTTTCTACAAGTCAGAGAAAGAGACTCAGAGATCAGTAACTCAAGTCGCAGGAAGTTACTTTTTACCAAAATAAGGAACCTCTTTTAAGTACAGGTAAGAGGTACAAGTATCCACTGCAGACTTGGCTGCCTTGCTATATCATTATAAATATTCTAGGTATACTGGTGAGAGAAGACTTACTGAACTTCTTAAGAAATTCATAAATCCTTTACATAAGATCTATATATATTGAAGGTAGATCCACTTTTCCAGCAAAACATGCTGTGACAGTACTCCAGTGTAATTTAAATACCATGGTGAAATAAAGGTTGATAGCATTTTTCTGAATTTCTGAAGAATATATTAACCCTAAACACTCACACAGAAGAGAGTTTAAAAATACTTTAAAAAAAGCGAAACAAAGGAGTATAATGAGCTGGAGCACAAACAGCTGCACAAGCACTTTGTAAGACAACACTGTAATCAAGTTACTCTTCTAAATTATTTAGGATCAGAACATAGAAACATTTTGGTTTGCAGTTTGTTTTTTGAAATAATTAAGCTGTATGAGAAAATGCAACAGAGAAGGCTAAGGATGCTAGGTGGTTGTAGCTCTCAGAAAATACATTATCGTGTATAGCTTGATTTTATTTGTACTCATAGAGCACACACTTATGCTAATACTTTTCCAGTTAGAATACAGTGGATTTTTCTTAAGGACTTGATTTTTCTGGAAGTACACCATGTGATGAAAATACTTTGTGGGACTAATTTTATGGTCTTTGCATATATATAGCGTTTGACACTACAGCCACACTTAGTGCATTTATCTGGAAATACATTATAGCTGTAAAAATCCTAAAGGCACTGCAAGAACTTTTAATAATCACTTCACTGAAGTTTTGGGTCCCTCACTACAACAAAGACGTTGAGGTTTTGGAGTGAGTCCAGAGAAGGGCAATGGAGCACAAGTGTGATGAGGAGCATCTGAGGGAACCAGGGTGTTTAGGCTGGGGAAAATGAGCTTGAGGGGTGACCTTATCACTCTCTACAACTACCTGAAAAGAGGTTGTACCCATGTGGAGATCAGCCTTTTCTCCAGGTAACAAGTGACAGGATGGGTGGAAATGGCTTCAAGTTGTGCTGGGGGAGGTTTAGATTGAATATTAGCAAAAATTTCTTCACTGAAAGTGTGATCAGACATTGAAACAGGCTACTCAGGGAAGTGGTGGAGTTGTTATCCCTTGAAATGTTCTCAAGGCACACTGGTTTAGGGGGTATGGTTTAGCAGTGAACATGGAAGTGCTGAGTTAAAGGCTGGACTCGATGTTAGAGGTCTTTTCCAACTTTAATGATTCTGTGATCTCAATGTAGCTCGAAACTCCCTGATACAACATCGAAATCAGCAGAAGAGTCATGGGAGACTCGTAACCACCTGGGTTGATCCAAATGAAACAGGAACATGACAGTTGTAACCTCTGAGAAGGGAAATCAGAAAGAAACATGAATAGGAAGTACAAGGATATTACTTATAATAGTTATTATTTAACATTTTTACCATGCTAACTGCTGATAAATAGTTGTCCCCACTAATCAATGATTTCTTTGCTTATTTCTAATCTATGAGTCCTTGGAAAGCCCCAATTACACCAATGTGTACACTAATCATAAAGTGACTTGTTATTGCCAAAAGACTACTGGAAGTTCATGTGTTTAGACTGAAAAAAACCAACATCATCGTCCTTCTAGGGCAAGAGATACAAGGTACTGTGATAAAGTAAAAAAAGTCAGAGATCTTTGGGCTGGGTAGGCAGCTGTGAGAGAAAAGCTTCACCCAAACTAATGGAACAATGCCTTCCTACAACTGTAAGCTGCTTTGTGTTTTTGAAGCCGTTCATACCTTTCTGAAGCAGATGTAAGGCAATTCATAAGACTGTTTATTTTCACAGCTGACAACTCAGAATTCAGCAATTACATTGATTCTGGAGGTCCTTTATCAGTTCTGCTGCATGGGAAGAGACAGCCTTTGGAGACAGAAATCAATAGTAGTATATCGAAGAGGTTAGTCTGGTTAACTTGTGTTAGATAGAGATTGATCCCAAAGAAAAGTTCTGGAAAGTATCAGAGACCAGAGAATTCCAAGAGGCTGAGGCTAGGGACCATAGGCCACAGTTACATTTTCAAGGAGAGGTTGTTGTAATTTTTAGTCCCACAGTAACAAGTCCAACAGCATAAGAAACACATACACTGTTGAACTGAAAGGGACAGGCCAGACACTAAGAGTCAAATCAAAGCAGGTGTTGCCTGCTTGTCTTCCATCAACGACTCCTGTTGTATCTTTCACACTGATTAATGTTTCAGCTAATTTCTGTGGAAATGATCTGCCAACCCAAAAGCAGCCTCTTACAGTAACAGCTCAACTGCAAACCAAAATTTTAACAAGTATTAGCTACCAGACAAAATGAAGATTTGAACTCTGATTGTATATTCTCAAAAGTGATGAAATCCTTCAAGCAAATTCAAATTACTTACTAATTACATTCCTCTCAGAACTAATAGGAAGATGTATGCTAACTGTGTTCAGTTGTTCGCTCTTCTGAGGTGAATGTCTGTGCCATTTTAATGACACCTTCAAAGATGCAAAGCAATGCTGGCATGAGACAACACTGTTCATTTCACTGAACTTGAGAAGGGAAGGCTAAAACAGCTCTGACAGAACACTGAAAGAGGCCTCTGAACAGCAGCAGCATGATAACTTAGATATCCACTTTCAAACCCAAGGTCAAACATTCTTTCCTTTCTCCCTCATTGCATTTGCCTTCAGGAGTTATGCATTAGATGTTAACAGTCCTTCTCTTCAAGCAAGCAGTTTTTCATTCTGGTTTGGTAAGGTCACAACAGACAGTAAGGGTCAAGATTTTTAATCGGCACACTACAACACACATCCTATAAAAAAAAAGCTGCTCCTTATAGCTTTGGTTTGTTGTTTCTACAACTGATGTGCTACAGGAACTGAGGCTGCATCTGCCTGGAAGATAATGGAAGTTTACAGAAGCAATAAAGAGCTAACAAGCAAAGGACTGCACTGTTCCAAATCTAGGATCTGACCTGCCTTTGCAAACAAGGTCTATGCTAGCAAATGTTTTATAGTGCTGGTCCAAATACTAATGCACTTTAAATGTTTTTACATCAATATTATTTACATCAATATTTTTTCTCACTTTCCAAAAAGAAGCAAAGAAAAATGCTTGACATGTTTGATATGCCATTTGCCAAAGAATATACTGTCTAATTTGTAGTAATAGTAGTAAACACAGAAGAGAACATTAATCTTCTCTACTGTCTAAGAGTCTTTCACTATGGGTAAGTCACTGCAAAATAACTCCAGGATTGGAAATCCCCTGCTCTTAGAGGCTTATGACTTTAGGACAGGACAGACTACAACTACAGCAGAAACAGAGAAGAGGCAGCATTTGCTGAAGCAATCATTTTCTCACGTGCAACTTAAGACTGACAGCAGCTCTGAGTGTATGTAAGCACAAGACTCTTCAATGAGCAGTGACGTCTGAATGACTTTCAATAACCTTTACACACTAAGAAATGATATTTTTTTAATTTAGGTGCCTAGGATAAGGTGTTCTACGATTTCCTTTTAGAAAGCTTCAGCATATTGCATTTACCCTGTGCCATTACCTCAAGCGCCTTGTACAGTTTTGCTTTTTCTTCTTCCATTTTCATTCACATCCACCCTAAGAGGGAGATGTATAAGCATGACAGCAGATACTATTCTAGCTTACCATTAAAAAAAAGAGAAAAATTGTAAAAATGTTTTGTATAGATCTGTATTTTTAATTATACCTTCATTTCCCATTTTTAGAGTCCAGTCAAAAAAAAACTACCAAGACACGAAATTTTTTCAGGTATGCTCATTAAATCCTACCAGTTCTCAAAGCAATTTCTGACTTGGTCCTTCTTTTACCCTTGTTTAGTATTTTTGGGACTGACGTTTCCCATGTTTTGTCTCCACTTAAGGTATCAGTTGTTTGCTTCTTGCCCTCCCTCCAAATTCAAGAAAGTACCTGTCAGTGGGGTAAATAATATGACAGCAGAACAGTTCTCCCCCACTGATCTCTCTATGAAAAAAAAAAAAAAAAAACAACAAACAAGTCCTGACTGGTTTTCAGAATGTTTTCTCAGAGGTTTTCAGAATAAATTGTATTACTGCTACGTATTGTGATAATACAGACTGCACAAATAATGCTGTTAGAGAAATACATGTTTGGAAAAGTGAAGCAATAAGAAACTGAAGTATTACTAAGCTTAACAAATTTTGTCAATTTGTGGTTAAAAGGGCAACGACTTAAGCAGGAAACTGACAAATGCCAGAAATAGGAGAATCTGTTTTGTTCTGTAGCTTATTTTATCCCCTTCCTCCCAACTTTGTAGGAGCTGAATTTCTCTATTTGGTAAATATAATTAACAGTTTTTCAAATGAAAGAGTAGTTGTGGGAAAAGAAGAACTGTTAATTCAAAAGAGGCTTTCTTGTCCTGAGAAAGATAATGGGACTTACAGTTTACAAGCAGCATAAACATGCTGGGGAAAAAAAAGTACTCAAACCTGGCTTTAAATAAATTGTGCCTGTTCTAAATTTAACGATTTTCCATCACTATTACAGTCACAACATACCTTAGTGCTGCAAAGATACCAAGGTTGACTGTGCCCTTTGAAGAATTTTTCTACTTTCCAGTGAGTTTCTGTTGAGAGCATTCCTCTTATTTATTATCACCAAACTAATCCTGTCACTTGACACTGCCTGAGGTCCTGCCTGTGTTACCGCAGGTGACCCTGGGCTCTGGGAATCACAGTTTGCAGAGCACTGGAAAGCACTGAACTCGCCAGTATTCAGTTTTCTTTCGTGTTCGCTCCGTGACAGGGATACGATCAATGAACTGGTATTTTCACTCCCTTATGCAGAAAATACTTACGAAAAGTATTATATTGAAAGAAAAAAAACCAAACCCACTAACTTTTTGTATGTAGCAGGCTCCTAGAATGAGATGATTTTTTTTTTTTTTAACTCGGACGAGGCCATGCTTCAGGCCTCCACCTAAAATCCCATTCCCTGTACGCGCACGGCCTCTGGCTCGCCGGCGTCGCCACCGAGAGGAATTTTTAAGCACAACGCCAACATTTCGCTCCATCGATGCACTTTACCCTGACAGCTCCCACCTCCCTCCCAGAGCACCCAAACCTCCCGTCTGTCGGGTCGCTCCGCTGCTCGGACAGTTTAAGGTCTGGGGTTCCCCGTTCCGTGATGGAGACAGCGCGCGATGCCCGGCGCGAGGGGCGGGAGCCGGAGCCCGGGCAGGACCGACCGCGCCGCCGGGGCGGGAAGGGGGTCCCGCTCCCCCCGCTCACCTGTGAGGCGGATGAAGCCGCCGACGCTCTCGGGCAGCGGCAGGCGCTTGAGGTAGGCGGGCAGCTGGACCTTGACGATCCGGGCCAGGGTCTCCAGCACCATGGCTGGAATGTGCCCCCGCGCGCCGCCACGGGATGCTCCCGCCGCGCACGCGCATAGAGGCGGAGCCGCGCACGCGCCCGGCCGACCCCGTTCTTCACGGGAGCGCCGCCAGGGGGCGCTGCCGCCAATGAGGGGGGCG
>VYXB01002190.1:796325-810580 GCA_013397135.1 Pachyramphus minor | reverse complement strand
GGGAGGGGAGGGGAGGGGAGGGAGCATGGCTGGAATAATACATGGCTTATGCTTTACAGGCTGTATTACCTGTCATAACCCTTGCTGCGTTCAGGTTGCATTCCACATTGAAGGTCTTACAAATGTTTTGAAGTAAAAAGACTGAAGATTTTTCTTCTTGTGGATGAGGTAGGACAGTGTGAGCGCTGAGAGGTTTAATGCTAGAGGGAGAGGCGCACCCGCCTTGTGTTTGGCAATAGGTTGCACAGAATAAGTCCTCTCTCCACCTTTGATTTGATTTCATTTCATTTCACTTTGATGCCAAGGAGACTGGTCATCTCTTGGCATAAAAAAATCTCCCCTGTATAGCCAGGTGAAAAAATGTGAAGTATGCAGCCATTCTGAGTCAACTGAGCTAGTCCATCCAGATTGGAGTCTCTAGCGTTAATCCCTTGGTCATGACAACACCATTTGGTTCAAGATGATTTGCTGCCACCATGAGTGAATCTATCAAGTGCTAATAGCATATACCACAGAGCACAAGCAGGAAAGCTGAAGCAGCACAATCCTAGAAGACCGGTCTCCTTCCTTATGTGATTCTGACTGAAGCACAGTTCTCTCTCCTCCCTCAGTGTAACGAAACCACACCATATCTGCCCATATCAACTGTGCACTTCTCCTGCTCACCCAGAATTGGTATTCAAGACATTTTGGGATAGGGTGATAGGATTCCACAAGGCAGTGGAAGAGTAATTATAGGTATTTCTTGAGTCAGATGAACCCACTGGTCTGTCTTTGGCTGAAACTACTCAGCAGTTATGTTTCTCTTGTAATGACTAGGATGAACAAACCTAGTGCTAGATATCTTTCACCATTGTTTTAATGATCAATTCCAAATAATCTTAACCAAAAGTTAAAATCACCATATAGAACAAAAGCAAAAAAACCAAAAGCCAGCCAACCAACCAACCAACCAAAAAAAACCAAACAACGACAACAAAAGCTCTACCAGAAACAAATACTGGAATCTAGGTTTAAGACACGCAAATCCAACTTATTTGTGCTTCTGGCCTGATTATTACTTTTCTACCTGTGACTCTACATTAACATTTCCTGATGAATCATCATCTTTAGCTAGTGGGAATATTCCTGTGATCTCACAGTATCTGAGTTCCCTACCTCACCTAAATTTATCCATGTAATGAATGTGTCTGTTGTCCTAAGATGATTCCTTCTTGTTTAGGCAAATGCCTGCTGTTAGACAAGGTAATGAAAGACTAAAACATTTGGTTATTCCTGTAAAGATTACACATCAGATGTTGTGATGTAACCTTGTTTGTGAGACTTTCTGGGGAAAGGACACATAAAGCTGAAGGTAAATAAGGTAAATCCTCTAGTTCTGAATCAAACAACTTCACTCTGAAGTTGAGACCCTCTGGTCTTCCCTCCTCCTCATCCCTTTCTTCTGCTCTTCCAGCCTTCTCTGGATGCTAGCTGTGATACTGGGAGCACAGCTGACGATCCTGAATCCCACTGTGCTGCCTTGGATCAGTGCTTCACTCAGCACACTGCGAGTCAATCCGCACATGAGGAACTGCTCATGCTGCTCCTTGTCTGTCCACAGAGGTATCAGCTGACATGAGTCATGGACATGTTTGGCATATGAAAGTCTGAGAGTCATAGATTATGAGAAACCTATAAAGAAAATGAAACCTGAATGAGATTCTTAACTGAAGGGAAGGCAAAAAATCTTCCTTAGAAGTCCAGTTTGAACTGGAGCTCAGGAGATGCATGTTCACCCTGCAATTTGGCTGCAGACTTCCTGTTTGATTTAAGGTGGAAAATGTAAGCTACAGGCTTGCTCAGTCCTGCAATAAAGAGCAGAGTTTTACACAGTAGTCCATCTTCAGGGACCACATTATGGGTCAGAACTTAAGATCAGTCAACATCAGGAGGTTCAGTAGGCAGATGTGATATTTTTCTTCTGTTACACACATTTAACACCCTATGTGGACATTCTTATTCCACAGGCAGATTGCTACTTCAGGATTTTATCAGCATGCTTTTCAACTCAAATACCAGTACTGTTTGGTATCTGGAAAATTTTCTAGCTTTTTTGGGGGAGAGTAACATGCAACAATTAATTAATTCTTGCTTATTTAGCTTCTGTTTGTGAACTATTAAAAAGTAGAGATTGCCTCTGCTTACGTGTTTCGTAAATGGTAAATTTGGCCACTGAAATTCTGGTATTGGGAGGATATATAGGAGTTGCAGTAATTAAAAAAACAGCACAAAAAGACAATTATAGTTACTAGAACAGAACCTAGGTCGCTCTTACTGATTTCAGCACTAAGTATCCTCTATTACTGGGATTTTTCATCTAGCAAGAACATTACAGATAAAATGGTGCTTGCATGATGAGAGCTGCATAGTTAGGGCTAGCTCAGGTCTTTGACATTTGGAATTCCCAAAACATGGCCCAAATGAGAACCAGCCCAATTAACTCACTACAGTGCATGCTTTGATACCAGTGGTAGAAAAGTTCATGGTGCAGAATTTATTCTTGTCTCTACAACACAGCTGCTGCATTGGTTCAGCACACAGTAGAAATAAGAGTTGCCTTCAGCATCCTCAAGCTGGTGGTCCAACAGACTGAACATAATTCAAAAGAATCTGGTTGTGTTCCTCCTTTTGCTACCCTTCAAAAATTGCTTAATTTCCCTCTGCCTGTAATTCTGCTCTAAAATGAGATGATACTTACTGGTCTGTCTAGAACACTAAGATTTGCAAAGGAAAAGAATATTTGTAAATTATATATATTTCTTTTATTTTACCAGGTACAAGTCAGTAAGGATAAAAGATGCAAGGTTCTGAGGCAGCAGACACACAATTCTTCCATCTGCAAAACAAGCCTAAGTAGCACAGTAATTTGCTCAGCACTCTTTCATGGTAATGAGTTTTTCTATCGACAGGATATCTTGTGTTGTTAAAACCATTTTCTTGGAACTGGTATTGCCATTTTCCAAATTGAGCACCTGGAATAATATCTGCAGCAGGCAAAAGTACTATTGTTAACTAAAAACTATTCTGCTACCACATTNACATCAGGAGGTTCAGTAGGCAGATGTGATATTTTTCTTCTGTTACACACATTTAACACCCTATGTGGACATTCTTATTCCACAGGCAGATTGCTACTTCAGGATTTTATCAGCATGCTTTTCAACTCAAATACCAGTACTGTTTGGTATCTGGAAAATTTTCTAGCTTTTTTGGGGGAGAGTAACATGCAGCAATTAATTAATTCTTGCGTATTTAGCTTCTGTTTGTGAACTGTTAAAAAGTAGAGATTGCCTCTGCTTACGTGTTTCGTAAATGGTAAATTTGGCCACTGAAATTCTGGTATTGGGAGGATATATAGGAGTTGCAGTAATTGAAAAAACAGCACAAAAAGACAATTATAGTTACTAGAACAGAACCTAGGTCGCTCTTACTGATTTCAGCACTAAGTATCCTCTATTACTGGGATTTTTCATCTAGCAAGAACATTACAGATAAAATGGTGCTTGCATGATGAGAGCTGCATAGTTAGGGCTAGCTCAGGTCTTTGACATTTGGAATTCCCAAAACATGGCCCAAATGAGAACCAGCCCAATTAACTCACTACAGTGCATGCTTTGATACCAGTGGTAGAAAAGTTCATGGTGCAGAATTTATTCTTGTCTCTGCAACACAGCTGCTGCATTGGTTCAGCACACAGTAGAAATAAGAGTTGCCTTCAGCATCCTCAAGCTGGTGGTCCAACAGACTGAACTGCTGTAAAATGAGATGATACTTACTGGTCTGTCTAGAACACTAAGATTTGCAAAGGAAAAGAATATTTGTAAATTATATATATTTCTTTTATTTTACCAGGTACAAGTCAGTAAGGATAAAAGATGCAAGGTTCTGAGGCAGCAGACACACAATTCTTCCATCTGCAAAACAAGCCTAAGTAGCACAGTAATTTGCTCAGCACTCTTTCATGGTAATGAGTTTTTCTATCAACAGGATATCTTGTGTTGTTAAAACCATTTTCTTGGAACTGGTATTGCCATTTTCCAAATTGAGCACCTGGAATAATATCTGCAGCAGGCAAAAGTACTATTGTTAACTAAAAACTATTCTGCTACCACATTGCTGGCTCCTGTGATCAGCAAACACAAGCCTCCCTCTAGGAGGAAGCCAGATCTCCCCCTTTGTATTTGAATCATTTCACAATGGGGTATGATTAGCTGCTGTTCCTGCTATATGCAAGGATCTCTCTTCTCCACTTCCCCAAAAACAAGCAAACTCATTTCACCCCAGAAGAGCTGTAGGAACTGTGATTCATTTCATGCACTGTCTCTGTCAGCTAGTTATGCAGCACTGTCAACACCCAACTAGTAAATAATTGAATCTCAAAAATGGAGGAGACTGGCTTAAAATAGACATAAACCATATTTATATACAGTTACTTTCTTCTTTTTTATGCTTAAGAACATTGCAAGCAAGTTGCAATTGCATTGCCTGCAGGTTAGGTTTTCACTTTGTATTTTTTACATCCAGAGGCTTAGATGCCTAGAGAAGAAAGCTGAGATTGACACGCTTTCACTTGGCTCTGAGACCTGGCACCGTAAGAGACTTCTGCTGGTGTTTATTGAAAATAGCTACTTGTTTATGGTGGGCAAAGTGTTCCAGAGAAAAATAAGTTAAGGAAACAAATAACATTTATAACAGAACCAATGGGGTAATTTTGTGATAGCATAATGTTCATATTATAAAATTATTCCTAAACAAGCATGGTATTACTTTCTAATCTAACTAATGTCCAAGAATTTTACCAGCTAACAATTATGTTTTGAAAGCAGGTGCTATCATGATTGCCTGCGTAACTGCAGTGTACTACTAACAGCATGTTACTGTTGAATTTTAAAATTCCCTGTGGCTTATAACAGCATTTATTGTTACAGATTGTAGAGAATTAGTTACTGAAAAGAATGTAAACAAGAACATACAGAAAAATGGCAAGATTTCTAAGAATTGGATCAAGTTCCAACATGGCAACTTTGTGCATGAGAGAACAGAGCAGTAGACTCTGTTTTTATTTATTCAAGAAAAATGCCATGCTTTGATCTCTAAACCACAGGTTTAACATTTTAATTCCTTTTTCTGACTGCTACTGCTAGGCAGTAGGAAATGTCACCCATGAGTTGGGTATAAAACAAAGTGGAAGAAAACCCAACTCAGGAAAGAATAGGGATATTGGGTGCTAACTTTCCAGAGATCCCCAGCTAATGTTTAGTTACTTGCTGCACATTGTATGGATTTTTCCAAGCTAGAGCTGTCGTTTTATGCAGTGGTTAGCATTGGTCCACAGTAGTGGTTTCTACAGCTACTGTAACAGTTACAGAAATAGCATAAGATGAAACTATGAATATCCACTTGGTTATGCAAAGTTGAACCCGCATTTACTTAAAGCACCAAAAGCAACTAGTTGTATGACACGAAACTATTGCAAGCGACATCAGTCAAGTAACCCTAATGATGCACAAGAAATTTCACAGTAATAATATTGTGACGAGTTTTAAATTTTGACCCATTACATGAATCATTCAGTTTTTCCATCCGTGTTAGTTAGCTGATCTGCTATGTACTGCTCATGAGGATCCAGACCGATCTGATTGCTGGTCGCATACACACTTGCATAGATCTGGAACTTTACTGACTTCCAGGGAGTTGCTATTTCAAAGTTTTACTCAAATCAGAGCAAGTATCCTTAGGATTCACTAATATGCTCATAAGAGACCAGATATGTTATTGATTCGTGGCAGGTTCTGCCTGGTTTGTTGCAATAAACCAGACTTCAAAATCCCCAGATTGTCCCCTGGGAGGAAACTGCAGTGATGGAAAACAGATACATCCTCCCCTTCACTAGAGGACCTACAGAGGACATAGCTGATATAATCTAGGAAGTACATGCTGCTAAATGAACAGATGTGAAGTAAACCCACTATCAAAACACTACAAGCTGCTCTCATGATGGGAATTCTGGGGAAAAGAAGCTATATATGTGTCAGTATATTATCAGCAGCAGACCACTCAACAGCTCACCATTCCTTTTTAAACTGCATTGATCGGTGAGGGCTGTATATCCTTGACCAGGTAACTAAAAGTATATGTATTCCCTCAATACTTTACTCCCTTGGTGTAATAGCTGTCACTGGAAAGATATTTCCTTCATTTTGGAAGGCAAAGGTGAGAATGCCACAAGACTAGTTCGTGTGACGCAATGTGCATTCATTGGCAGTGGCTAATTATAGCACAGAAAAACTACCAGCTTCCCCTGCCGAGGACAGAGTACGTGGTCTCTGCTGTAGGACTGCACTCTGCTCTTAAGTCCTTCCCGTGTCATGATGCCCACTGACACTGCAATAAAACAGCAATTTGTCATTCCTTCTCAGGCTGCTGTGCAACAGCAGCACTGAGGAGATTTCTGAGCCTGGCTTCCCTTTTCAAGGTTAGCCAGGTCTGGCAGTGACAGTAAGCCATACTCATTCTCTGTCATCTGACAAGAATAAAGAGGAGCTAAAAAAACCCAAACCCAAACCAGTGTGCCTCTTCAATTTCAGACAAGTATATGTCCAACAGATGGAGATGAATGCAAGAAAAAAGTGGCTATCTTGATTTCAAGGCAATGACATGGAATAGTACTACAGTTGCTAAATAAGACAGTAATGCTTTTCTTTTTCTATATTTTTCCAGACACTCCCCATCCTCTGGACTGCAAGTCAGCTAAAGCACAGGGCACTTCTAGATCTATGTGGTTGGCTATTCCCTAGATTTGTAAGTTGCTTCCTCACTTACTTTTCAAGATATTTCCAAAATTTAATATAAATTCTGTACTCTGTCCCAGTGCACGGAGCTGTAAGGTCTGTAACTAATTTTTTTTTTTTTAAATTGCTTTTTCTGCTGATTCAAAGGGGGAAAACATAACTAAAACAAAAAGTAGGATATAAACATATCACCTCAAAGTTTACAAAACTTACTTTACAGGAAATGTAAGCTTAGTGACTGTGAAAGGTACATGATAATTAAGAGGCATTTATCTTGAACAACATAGTAGGAGAGTACTTTTGGAAACTAGGAAATGATCCTACTGCCTCTTTTTTTAAAGCAGAATGCCTTTTATTGAAACTTAATCTTGTAATTGTGTCTGTAGTTAATTTATTAAAACACTCGATAACATTTTAAAACTGCTTCCCCAAGAGGAATTAAATTATTTTTGTTCAGGTTTTTTTTACACTTTTATGCAAGTTATTTTGACAGTTTCAGGGACAGAAATGTTACGATTATTCAGAAAACAAGTACAGCAGAAACAGATGCTGCACATAGTTCCTCAAATTGCCCATCCAATATGATTTCATACTGTCAAATATCCTGAATGATGTATGGGTAAGTGTATCATTTAATGTCCAAGTAGCCAAGTCCTCCATCTCTGTTTGCAGCAGTGTTTTTCTAGTATGGAAGCTAAATGGAGATCATAAAATCATTTTACATAAGCCACCAAATAGTCATGAAGGACCAAGAAATTAGCTTTTCTGCTGTTACCTTGAATTTAAATCATTATGACTGAGAAAATTAGTATCTTGGATCCCCCTATAAACTCCTTAAGTATTTTTCAAAAAAAAAAAAAAAAAGTCTTCATTGTCTTTATAAAAAACCCAAATATCTTTTGCTTGTAAAAGTGACAAATCTCAGTAATATTTCTTGGAAGACTGAAAAGCATGCTTGACCTTGAAGAATAAAAATCACCAGGAGTACAGAAGTCAGGTTGCCTTTGCTTTATAATTTGCAAACCTGTCAACAACCTGCCAACACCTGACCATGTTTCATGACTACTGTGTCTGTCACAACCCACTGTCTCTGAAATACGGCCCTGATCCATGCCCCTAACCATAATGATGAAATAACTGGCTAATTTCAGTATCTCTGACTTAGAGTCATCAAGAATATTTCCCAAGTTACAATATGACTGCAAACAAGAATAATATTCCTTGTTCTAAGAAATATATTTGGCTTTAATTACCTGGATATTTGAGGTATAAGCCAGCTCTTGGACACCTCTTGGTTAACTGGGACATACCAAAACCTGAAAAGACTGGCCAAATCTGTAAAGATGAGGTTGCTCAAAAGGCTAGATAGAAATGTGAAAAGACTCCTAGTACCACATGATAGTTGGCTAGTTAAATCCAGAACTAAAACAGAACAAACAAAAACTCCTGAAGTATTTCTGTGAACTTTCTTATTTTCTTAAATCATTATTTTAAATTAAGTCAATACAGCATCAAACAATTACAATCTACAAGACTGTACTAATTTCCCCAAGGAAACATAGCATTATTTTGTATAAAACACGATGGGGGGGGGGGGGGAGCAAGTAAGAGAAAGAATGTTCAAGAAGGAAAAAAAATGCCTCTAATGAAAAGTGACAGAAAGTCAACCTGCTACCTCTGCTGAAGTGCAATGTTTACTTAGCTACAAATATGGGAACATTTTTACAATCCGGAGTGCCTCAAAAGAAGGAGGAATGGCCAGGAAAGGTAGTTTGCTGCAGGCCATTTGTGACATCAATGGTATTATGGCTCCTAACTCAGTGAGTGTCCCTGTTCCAGGTCTTCTGGAAACACTGGCTGATCTCTGTAGGGAAATTTACTGAGGTAAAAGGTGGTTTATACTTCAGTGTATGAAGTACACCATCAGTGTCCTGATTAGCTCAGGTTAATTCCCTGTCACTGTAGCCAAACAATGAAAATTGTACTTTGCGTGAAGCAAAGCAGGTGCATGGAAGCCTGCACTTCAAATCAATGATTGCAGCACATTTTAAAGACTGATCAGCCTTGTCCCTGGCTAGGGAGCCTGTGAAAAGGGTTAACTGGCCTGGTTGAATAACTACCTTTAAGCCTTAACATTTTATCTGAACTAGTGACTTTTATAGGGTACAGGGTACACTGGTCAAATCATTTGGTAAACGGAAACACTCCTCAAAGGTTGAGGTTTGCATCCTGGAACAAGCATTGGAGGAGCAACCGTATTAGGATGGTCCAAATCTGACTAGCAATCAATTACATCACAGTAATAAAAATAGACATATCTTGAAAGCACTCCAGAGAGTCCTTTGATGTCTCCTTTAGTAAACACAATAGGCCAAATTAGGTACCGCTGAAAACTCCTGTAAGAGCTTGGTCATCTTCAGTAGCACTGGAACTCATACAGACTTAGCATGCGGTCTGAAGCAGCCTGAGGGGACAAAAAGCAGGTATAACAAGGAAGAGCAGCCACCTCCAAAGAGATGGGCTAAAGTAGGTCACCACTAAACACCTTTTTGACAAGGTCTCCAACTGATGTACCCTGGGCTCCTGAAATTGATACTCTGAGTTGCTCCAGAGAGGGGTTTTGCCTGATGAATTCAGCCCGTTAGGTTATTTTAGCAACTGTGACTAATTGCTCCAGCCCTTCACAGCCCTGTTTTAAGTTATTTTGCCATGTATGTTTATATTCTCTATGTTTATTCAGGCATGTAAAGAATTCATACAAAAGAAGAAAACAGAGGTAGGTAGTAACTACATGACAACGAAATTTTCAGTTTTCAAATTTGGCATTGTAATTACACCATGCACATGCTCATCTGACTTTCATGCTTCAGTATTCATAGAGCTGAATCAGCACAGAAAATAAATGTTCTTGTTGACAAAAACTGCTGATGACTTGACAGGAATATATTTTTCATCTAGATCAAATGACAGTTTTTCTGGGAAAAATCAAAATACTTTGTATGAATACTAATAAATAAACTGTAGCAATTTTCAAAGATTTTGTCACTTACATGTGCGAAAATAGCATAATGAATTTTATGTTGTCATAAGTTTATTCTTGTAAAATAGCTCTTTCCATAAGCATTTCAAGAGAAAAGAAAAATCTTCTTTAACGGAAAGAAAACTATGTTGTCACTATGAAGCTAAAAAGGTGCTAAACAATGAAATGCTAAAAAAAATAATCCTGAAGACCGGTAAATTTTGTTGGGAGGTTCGGTCTGTTTATCTTAGTATAAGTTACTGAAGTGTTCTATACTCTTGTGAATCCCATGACCTTGTGCAGTCCATGAAACCTTAGCATATCATTATTCAACAAAGCACTCCAGCTTTTCATTGGGAGATGTATGTGGACTTAAACATTAGATCTTCCAACTCCCTATACAGAGCAGCAACAATTTAAAACGGATTAATGTAGGGACTCAGCATTTTGCCCCATGACCTAGCAGTGAGACAAAAATCACTACTGTCCTACAAAGGAAATGTGGATTAGCTTGAGAATTGTTTCAGTCAGAGAAGCTGTCAAAGAAACAATGGGAGATGAAGAACTGCCGAGTTGGAATATTAAGACAAAAAGTTACTTTTTATCTAGTATTTCTTAGAAAGCTAATTGCTGCCTAAGCATTGACCTTGGCTTTCACTCCAGATGTGAAAGGGTTTTGCTACCTCCTCTTCCTAGCATAATGGTCCCAGATGCAACTAAGCATGCACTACAAAGGCTGTAACTGTGACCTTCTCATCCTTCTTGAAGGGGAGAAGCCCCCAGCTACAAGGAAGGGCTGCTGGCCTTTGGAATTTAAAACACAGATCATGTGGAATCCAATGACATCCACAAACTTGTTTTTCTTCCACTTTCTTGTAATGGCACTTGGATTGGCAAATTCAGCCTTTTTATTTACTGTGTTAAAAAAAGCCAATGGAACAATCTTATTTTATCAGCTTTCACCTGTGATCTTATTCTTGTGGTATCCACTGAATCAAAAGGGTCCCCAATAAGGTGAGTTTTGCTCAGATTAATGAGGGATTTGACTGCAAGCTTGATTTACGATAATTAAAGGAAAAACAAGTTGGACAGCATACTGAAGAGAAAATTGAGGCCCCGTAATACATGCAAACAGGGAGAAGCTGCTGCTGTTGTTGTTGTTGCTGTTCATCTTACTGCTTTGTTTTCCAGCAGCAGTGTTGTGTTTCATCTTATCCAAACAGGAACTAATGATAATCTCCTGTATGGACTAGAAGGATATCTTGCTTCTGCTGAAGTAATGTTTTTTCTTTCCTTAAATGGAAAATCTTTTTGGAAAAAAATCTGCATCTTGTTTCCCCCTTTCTTCTCAGATATATGAAGCACCCTGTATGGAATGCTGCTTCGTGTGCAGGATGCTTGGTTGCTCCACCTGTTTCATAGACAGGTAGAATAGCATGCTCAAAATGTAGAACTGGCTGGTCTCAGGCAAGCAGAAGTGAAATACCCACACTGATGTGCAAGTAAACTATATTAACCTTTTAACTAAAAGGCTGGGCTACTTTTCCCTCCAGTCCTCTTGGTGCTGAGGGGCAATGCTGTAACAGTGTATCAAGGCATTCATGCTTGCTCTGGTGGACCATCGGGAAGTAGTTGAAACAGACTTAGCACATTCAGCCTTTGGAGGCTGTTGAGCACTTGGCTGCACAGGGCTCTCTAACACCATACTTGAAAAAGCAAACAAAATTTAAAGACTAAGGTCAGGTGAGCTGGTCTGCTCTCAGTATTTTTATGCAAACTGTTTATTACCATGTCACACCTACTGAGCAATTTTGCATAATAAACCTTTGAAAATCCAACCCAACGTCACCACCATATGAGCATTAGACATGGTAATACCACTCTTCAGCCACTTCTGAGGATTGGCTTCCAAAATCAAATTCAAATGAAGCAAACCCAAATAGTTCCACAAGTTGCAACACCCATATTCAGTAACCATCATCTGTGCCTCTTGCATTTTATATTGCTATATGAGGTATCTGTGCAAGTAGCGTTAGAGTACACCTGCTGCATATGGTAAAGGTGAGAAACTCTTCTCTGTATGGCATATCAATATATTCAGGTTTTGAGGCCTTACTTGCTCAAGTATTCCTAATGAAGTAAAGAATCTATTTGGGTTATTTCCAGATGCTGAGGAGAAAATACATGATTTTTACCTCACAATTTGTGGAAAAAGAGATGAGGGCGAGAAATATAATGTTCTCCCAGCAGGACTGTGTGCTGTGACGTGCAGAAATGGCCACAGAACCATGAGTGCTTGTCTTGTTTTTCATTCCTAGACAAGTTATCATTTTTTTATTCTTTTTCGCAAGTGTATTTAAAGGTTAGTATTTAAACTGACAGATCAGGTTTTCTAAAAAAATGACCAGCAAGTGTAATAAACTGTTTGTCTAAACAAGTATATTAAACCAAAATGTGCAAACCTGTTTCTGAGCAATGGCTATAAACAAAAGCTATCCAATAAATTTTAAAGTCTCCTTGGGGTCAAATGCTAATAGAATACTGAATTTAACACACAACAAAACTTGATCTACCGGATTAACAGTTCCTGTTGTCTTAAATTAGCAGGGAAAATTACACACTGTCAACAGTATGTTTGTGCTGTTCTTCCTTTCTTTCATTATACAACAAAATGCAAATCACAAATCAGATCAAAAATCTTAATATAAAGTCCTACTAAAGGTCATTAATCTCAAATAATCATTAAAATAATTAAATAATAATAGAAAATATAGAACTGGAATACTGTCTAGTATCTAAAATCTCTTGAGATGACAAATAATAATGAAGTCCAGAAAGTTTGTAAGCAGTTTTCGAGGCAGAGGAAGATGTCTGTGACAGAAAGATAGACACACTGTTGATTTGGAGCAGTTTAAATAGCACACATAATCCAAATCAGGCAAGGAATGGCAAGGTGTTCTTCCGCAATATTCTTGATTAAGATGATAAGAATGAAAATTAAATAGTTTAGAATTACACTTCCTGAACATGCTGTTCAGTACAGTCAAAATAATAAGCAGAAAATGAAGACTACACAAGGAAGTTGCTAGAAATGGTTTAGGTGATCACAGAAAGATGGGACTTTACAGTATAAGGCTTTGTTTTCTCTTTAGTTTTTTTAATAGTTATATCACGTACAGGCTATGTCCTACTACATTACTATTTTTAAAAATAATAAAAAACCCCATTGCTCCCCTAATTCATTGCTGGCTATTGTCAAGCTTCATACTGAAAATACTGTTACACAGTCAGATTTCCTGAACATGCTGCCTTCTCCAGACCAATAATAACTAGCATCTTAGATAGCAAGAAATATGACAGTAGTGCGCTATAACAAATGCAAACTAAGTTCAGTGCAAAGAATTCAGCTAATTATATCTACATCTTCCCTGGACAGCAAATGCCATTTTTGTCACTGCGATATATCCCATCATTACAGCAGAAGGGCAGTCTGGCAATCTTTCTCTGCTTGTTGCTTCACAGAAGTGGAGTAGAAGTCATTCCATATGTACAAAACTGTGTGTAACACGATTTATTACTGTGAGAAAAAAGTGCCTGGCTGAGAGTTATTTATTGACCCATGCTGCTCAAAATAAAAGGACACTGTCGTGAGGTAGGGGCTGATTGTTTTTACCATGTTAGCAGTGAGAAGACCAGAGGAAATGGCTTTAAGCTGAGACAAGAAAGATCCAGATGAGATATCATCACAATTTTTCACTGTTAGGGTGGTCAGGCACTGGGATAGGTTGCCCAGGGACGTGCTGGAGTCACCATCCCTGGAGGTGTTTAGGAGGCATCTGGGTCTGATAGTCCAGTGGGTGATAGTGCAGTGGTTATGGGGTTACAGTGGCAGTGGACAGTTGGGCTGGATGATCTTAAAAGGTCTCCTCCAAGCTTGATGATTCCAAGATACTATTTGATGAGTCTGACTTGTGCTGACAGTCAATGTCCCTGTATCCCCCTTCCAGTGGTGTATTTTTTCCCATATACTGCGAAACTTGGTCTAGTATCCTTGTGCGGGCCCATATGCTACTAAAAGGAAGCTTCCAGGCCCGCTATCCTCACACCAGGCCCGCGCTCCTCCCGGGCAGGAGCAGAGGTTTAGCTCCGTTACTCGCATCGCGGTGCACGGCGCAAACCCGACGGCTTCGGCGCTGCCGCCTCGCTCCGCGTCCAGGCGCTCCCGCGGTGGCCGGGCCGTGGGAGCGCTGCTGTTTTCCAGGCGGGAGGACGCCTGAGCCTCGCTCCTGGGGACGCTCCCTCCCGGTGACATGCCGGTGGCGCTGACAGACAGCTGACGCGCGGAGGAACTCCGCGCCGCCGCGTCAGCTGGCCGATATAGATCCGGCCGCCGCCGCCATTTC
>VYXB01002190.1:759437-795585 GCA_013397135.1 Pachyramphus minor | reverse complement strand
CGGGAGCTCGGAGCTCGGCCCCGGCCCTCTCCTGAGGGCGTGGATCGCGGAGCTGGGGCCGCGGCGGGGAGCGGCAGGTCTCGGAGCCGCTCGGATGTCAGCGCTGCCCGGAGCCGGCCTGGTGTCGCCGCCGCTGCCCCTCGGCCGCCGGGCGGCCCGGGTGACTCCGGCCCGTATGTGCCAGGGGGTCTTGGAGTGGTGGTGGCGCTGCCCGGGGCGGGCAGTGGCCCCTCGGCCGGGCTCTCCTCTCCGCCGTGCAACTTCTCTCCCGCATTGTAAGATGGCGGCGGGTCCGCCTGGCCCGGGCCCTTTCCGGGATCCCTCGCGTTCCGCAGTAACGCGGCGCGGACGCTCAGAGCGGCCGCCGCGGTGCCGCCCTCGCTCCGCCGTCGCCCGTTTCCGCCGCCCCGGGACCCTCTGGCCGCCTGGGGAATCCATCGGCCGCCCGGGGATCGGCTCCCCCCGCGCCCGGCGGGAGCGCGCTGCGCGCCGCCGCCTCCCCCAGTTGCACAATCGAAGCCGGGTGGAGCAACTTCGCGGCGGCTAACTGGGAAAAAATGCCGAGGTGATGAAAGTTTGTCGGTCTTTTTTTATTGTTGTTGTTGGTTGTTTTTTTTATTAAACCTCTGCCAGGGTGAGAAGGCTCCCGGCGTGAGGTTGCGCTTGGGCAGCTTTAGGTTTTCTCGGCAGGTTTGAGAATTGCTGGGATGTAATGGCAAAACGCGATGGGAGTGCAGTGGCGTTACCGGGAAGTCGCTGTTGGTCTGTGCTCCTTCCTACGCGAGCTACGTGGACCATTTACGTGTTTCAAGAGCTCAGAGGAGTTTCTTGGTCGGCTCGTAGTCTGCCAAGATGGCAGAAAGTCAGTGTGTCCTGCAACCGGTGAACTCGGTGCACAAAACACCTTTTGTTGACAGTGTATAAACTTCATGCCGCCTTTAGTCTCGCTGTAATTAAACGCAGTAGTTGTAGGCGTATTTCAGTCAAAATGAGGGGGTTTATTTTTTTTTTTTTAGTAAATCATAAGTTCTGTTGTCCTCAAATTTTAAATCCATTCTGGATAGCAAGCTAAATGGATTGTATTTGAATTATGGCTATGCTCTGACAAGAATTTCAGAACAATTCTTTTTGAATCTGCCATCAAAACTTGTTCCCCTCTATTAGAGGATGATATCACTTGAGTTGAAACACAGGTAGGATACTCCCTGGTATGCTTTGTCATCAGCTCATGCTTATGAAACACGTTCAGGCGCTGCAAGTAAGAATTTATTGTCAAATGTAAACCAAGGCAACCCCCCACTTATGTAGTAATCTGGTGGTCAGAACCTGAAAGCAATTTAGCATGACTCTTGAACCAGTAAGTCATCTCTTTGACTGCAAGGTTTTGGGCTGTTGTGTGCAGTCTCTCGTCCTGTATTGGTCCTTATGTTTTTTGAAACTGTGTAGTGGCAAGGTTCTTCTTTTACCCAGTGCAAGACTTTATGACTGGGGACATGGTTGACTTGTTTTTTTTTTCTTTATGCCTTTTTCTTTTTTTTGTGTTTTTGTTTGTTTTGGTTTTTCTTGTGTTTTTTTTTTTTGTTTGGTTTTTGGTTTGGTTTTTTGAAGATGCTGTTTTTAATCAATTGCATCATACCATGCTACAAGATGCATTTCCAAATTCACATAAAGTTTGCTGTTTTGATTTTGTATTTGCTGACCTGTGTGAGGCTAGATGTTTTGCTAGACTGAAACCATTGTTTGAAAGTTGCTTTCTTTCCAGTACTGATTTCCAGTATGAACATTTACTGGAATTGAGGCTGAAATCAAAAAATAGCAGGGCCAGTTTTGTAGCAGAATGGTTGTGGATGTTGTTTTAATCTTGTCAACTGGTAAAGCCAGAGAGAATGGCATGCTGTCCCTGGTAAGCTGGGATCTGCTGTCATCCTGTTGTAAGGTCACAGATCAGACCTTGGAACTCTGCTTCCGTGTAGTATGTTGTTGGCAGTAAATGAGAACAGGCTAAAGAGAGACCAGGACCTCAAAACCTTGTAATCACACATAGCTGATTTGGTTTGTCTTGTGGTATTACTTGTCAGGACCAGAATTCATTGTCTGCTGCAGCAGATGACACCCCAAATGCACCAGTGAAGATATTTTCAGTCTGTTTGGCTGATTCCTTCTTTGTGGACTTGACATATGAAGGAAAATAACATGATTATATTGGGTAAATCAGACTTACAAATTATGTTGGTGTGTATACATTTAATCTGAAGTCTGTTCCACATTCAGGGTACAACAATTGCTACTAATGACATAACTGGCAAATTCTGCTTTTGACTTGAACACAAAAGCACATGAGATGTGCTGTGTGTTGGGTTATTTACTTCTGGAACTCCCTTTATAAAGCGCTCTCTAAACTGAAGTAGTAGTTGAGAGGTACATAGCCATTCTCAGAAAGGTTATGGTTGTGCTGGAGCTCATCATGACATCTGTGCTGTCTGCTCTGAGGGTAGCCTACGTTCAGTTGGCAAAACTCTGCTTTCATTATTGATATGGCTTGCCTTGCACAAGAGCGGCAGTTCTTTTGTTACGGCAAACAAGTTCTTCTACCATGGAATAATGGGAACCTATATCTTTAGGTGTTTGCTTTCCTGAGGATGAAATTCTTCCCCAGATTTTTTTTCCCTAAACTGTCAAGAAATTCATGTTGATTTATGAGTCTGTATGTAAATGCTTGGTACATGCTGTGGCACATTGTCTTGGTCTGAAGTGTTGATTGTACATGCTGAACACACATCCTGTAATTGCTGCAGCGTGTTGGCACTTCCGCTTCGAGTGATGATGATCTGGTAGTAGGGAAGCATATATGTAGGAGTAGGGAGTCAGGAATGCATAAAATTGAGGAAACTTGGGTGTGTTACATCATTGATACACATGCATTTTATCACTGCTGTATGAATCCATTAATGTCAGGTAAATGTAAGTGGCCTAAGTGGTGATCTTGATAGGCTAAAAATAGAATTAATACAGAAGATGAATGCGTGAAATGTCTCGTCTGTGAAATCTTTAAGAAAGCTTGTGCCTGCTGTGTTTTATGGCTATTTGATTAAGCATAGCACAAGCCAGCATCATTATGTTGGAATAATTTATTAGAAAATCTTAAATGGAGTTGGCCTCCTGGCAGCTAAAGGCTGAAAGGGCGAAACCATTTATTGCGATTTAAGTACAGATAGAAGGCTTCCATTGACAGTGGTGGAGGCTGAATAACTATTTTCCTCAAGGCTATAGCCTCCGGTGCTATTCCTAGATGTATAATTAATTGCAGCTTCAACTGCTCTTCTCCAGGTACTTACAGTAAGAAATGCTGCTAACCCTGGAGATATCCACAATATTTTTAAGATACTGGATGTAATATGTATCAGTGAGGGCTGCATAGAAATGTGCATTAGTTTAACCAAAGATGATTCAGTTGAATCATTATGAAGCCTGCTTATTACTTTCTTTTCCAACTGCTACTTTTTTTCTTTTGAACTTAGTATGACATTAAAAGAAAAATAGCTTACCTAGGTGAAGCTGTTTGGAATAAAGTTTTCTTCTCTAGAGGAAACCCACAACACTTTACTTTTGCAGGCAGTCTTGGATTTAGTTTGCTGTGCATTTTCAAAGTATTTAAATAAGTTGAAATGAAGGTCATTTTGTGTTTATAGCCTCAGAAAGTTAAAATTAGCTAGCTAATGAAATTCAGTTAATGTAAGCTTAGGTGAAATGGTTTAAAGCTTTGTGAATGCTCTATCTATGTATTGAGTTACCTTTTTTACTGTAGTTATTTCACCTTAACTCTTGTGAATATCCAGGGCTAGACTAAGCCCTGCCTCAGATAGTTAATTCAGCACAACTATTGCACTTGGTGGTTGGAAGGATCAGGTTGAGACAGAACCAGAAGGTTGATTTTTAAATCATATTGCAGTAGTGGAGTTTGGGGAGCTCTAGGATTGCAGGTTTTTTTTAAAGTCAGAATAAAATTATTTACCATCAGATTAAAGCTGTCATCACTTAAATTTTGTTTAATATTTAGCTTATCCAAATAGTCAGAAGTGACATTTATACTTTGAAATAATTTCTTAATTGGGTGGGTTTGGTACTCTGCATTGAAGTCCAGCATTTATTATTAAGATACTGGATGTGTTTTAAGAACTGGTCATTTTTTTATGAGAGAGGAAAAGCGATGCTTCCTCAGTTAGAAAGTTTGGACTGCAATAACTTAGAAGATTTCTCCTGTTAATTGAACATGGTGCTGGTGAAACAAGTTCCCAGTCAGAACAGATCTTTAAATGTGTGCATTGGAGTGGGAGGAGAATGGGGATTGTTATCTCACTTAAGTAATTTACAGATCTTCAGAGATCAATATTCCATTAGAGGGGTACTTCTTGCATACCTTAAAAAGAGTTCTCCACTATATTAAGGATTTAGGTGGGATAATGTATACAGAGTAAAAAGATTGTCCAGCCTTTATGATGTTCATGATCATTCCAGCTTTTAGAGATGTGGTTTTGAAAGTAAGCCAGTGCTTTTGCTATTATTCCTTGTGTTGAGTTTCTTCTACAGAAGAGCTGATGTAGAACTCCACAGAATGAGCTCCCTTCAACTGCCCGCCCAGTCTGTAACCTCTGAGGCCTTTTCTGTGCTCACACATTAATGGGTTGAAGGAGTGAGGAAGGTTGTAAACAGCTGTAAGCAGCAGCTGTTGGATCCTGAGCAGTATGGATGCCTCTTGCCAAAGGCATCTCTGCTCCTTGCAGGGGCCACCTCCAGCCTGATGTTATCCCCTACCCGTGGATGTATTCTCTGCATCCGCTGGGTTGAACTGTCCTGAGAGAGGATGGAGGTTCTTAACCTTCTCTGAGATGTCAAGTGACAGCTGGTAAGGAGTGGGAGAGGGTTGAGCTTTTGTGTAATTCGGATGAGAGCATTGATATGTGATCTCTGATAAATCTTGCTGTTGCAAATATGAAGGTTTTGCCACTTCAACTGTCTGCTCTGTGTTCTCATGTAGGTCCCTCCCGTATGCATCAAAACTGGCAGATGGGAACTTGCACTTCAGCATTAGGTCTGATCTCTCAGTATAAGCTGACTGTTGTTGATGGTTTTAGGCTAAGATGCTAGAGCTTACATTGGAAAGGCTGAGTTAGAGACATGCATTTTCTCCTGTGATTGATTTGATGTAGTAACCTGATGGTATAATATGCAGGGGAAAAAAAATAGGGTAAGAAATGAAAGCAGCGTTGTGAATGTATATATTACTGCAGTCAGTAGTGCATTTTTGAACGTTCTAAAAGTTGGTTTTATCAGAAGAGAGTCTTGAATGGTGTTCAGTTGCACACACTGAACAGTTTTATAAACTTCTGGAATCTAAATTTAATGCCTCAAGCTTTAAATGGCAAATGCAGGTGCCTTTTTAAAAAAAAAAAACAGGTTCTTTTCATTGGGCTCTTCATGGGGCACTGATATGATACATTAAATGCAGTAGTTGTGTTGGGGAAGCCTTGCACAAAAATTAGTTAAAATTATATTCACAGGTTTAAGTTGGTATTTATGCCTTTGGCAGCTCTTTGTAAAACACTTGGATGTAGACAAGGTTTAATATTGAAAAATGAGCCAAAGAGAGCATTGCAGAAATCAGTGCTGAAAGCTAAATAGGTGGGGGGGTGTTTTGTTTTGTTTAAACATTGTTCAGAGCCTTCTTACCAACAGTAAACTTCAGTAATAAATTTTTGTTTAAAGGAAGTCTTTGTTTTTAACCTCATCCCTTTGAGAGGTGTGATATGCTAGACATCTTCAAGATCTCCTGCAGTTTTTTCCACTGTAATTGTAATGTTTTTTATTCTAGAAGGCAATTTGGGTGGATTGCAGACTGCTTTGCAAATGTTATGGCCCAGTAAAAAAAAAAAAAAAAGGAGGCGTCCAATGTTTAATCCTTTCCACAAGCATCTGGACACCAGAGTTGCAAGTTGAACTCAGTGCAGATGCTAAAGTGCTTTAGGTCTTCCTGTTGGAAAGGCACGAGGATTGTATTAAGTGCTCAGTTTACTTTACTCTGTAACCTGGAGTTGGGTTGGCCAGGTGCTCATCACTTGTGAGCTCTTCTAAGTTTTTAATACATACAAGTGCCCTGCTTTAAGACAGTATTTCCTAACCTGTGTTGGCCTATTTGAGTAATGTCAGAAAATTCTCTTAAATCAGATAAATGCAAACTTTTTTTCTTTTAGGCTTAGTTTTAGTTTCTTCTTGCCTTGAATAATATAGAGGGATCTTCTGAATGACAATTTGCCAGCTGAGCAAACCCTACCTCAGGATGCAGTCTGTTGATGAAGATGTTTTTAAACTTTTTTTTGAAACTTTTTTCCCTTTTTTTTCCTAATGTTACGACCCTTCTGGACATCGCTGTTCTCTGGATAACAGGTGGAACTCAACTGTAAGAGCAGCTGTGTTTTGGTGGGTTTTTTGGATGTTTTTTTCTGCCTTGTTGTCTTGGTGTGAGCTGATTTAGTGTATAACTGTACCTAATCCTGTAGACAGGCACTTAGTTTTGCATCTCTGACTTTGCTGTTCAAAACACGGAACAGTTTTGAAGGGTAGTTACTCAAATAGCTTAATGTGATAGGGTAGTTGTATACTGTAGCTAAGCTGGTGTAATCATTCCCACACAGTTGTGTTCATAGAATGTACCCCCTATGGTATACTGCAGTAGCTTTCACATGCATCTTTGGATTCAAAGAAAACATGTCAAGACAGCTTTTTAAAAGGGGAGCTGATTTTCAGAGTTCATTAGGTTAAATAATTAAATTTCAGAATAATAAACTACTTTTAAACAGTGAATTCACTATGCTGATTACAGACGTGGTGTTATTTGTTAGAATATTAATTTGATTACTGTTACACCATTTTCCATTCCATACACTGCCGAGGCCCGGGTTCGATTCCCGGTCGGGGAAACTCCCCGGNTTATTTGTTAGAATATTAATTTGATTACTGTTACACCATTTTCCATTCCATACATTTCCTTGAAAACATGGAGAATTCTTGCACCTTTATTCAGAAGGTGCAGGCCTACTGAGGTTATGTGCTCCATTGAGGCTGCTCGTCATTTCTACAAAGACCTGTCCTGTACTCTGTCACTCTGCGAAGTTGTTGTTTGTGTAGTCTTGGCAAACTCTGGGAGGCTCCTGTCATATTGAGTCCAGGGCAGGGCACATGCCAGGAGCAGTTCCTGGTTGGTGTGTCAAATGCTGGTGGCTGAGGTTCTGCTGCGTATCACTGTGCCCTCGACAAGCTGCAGGGCAGCATGTTGGGAGGCTCTCGGGAAATAACTCCAAACACCTGCATCTAACAAGTACTTAAGCTAGTATTTATGGGAAATTGTCTAGCACAATGCCAAAATCACATTCCCGAGTGCCTTATGTTGAATATAAACTTCTTTCCAACTGCATCGGTTTACATTTGTCTAGATTGTCCCTTTGGTTCCCGGCCATTCTTTTTCATTTAGCTTGGTGCCTCCTGCTGCTTCTTTTGCGGCCTGTTTATAACTGGTTACCCTCATCTCTGAGGGCTGCATTGACTACACTTGGGTTACAGAACCAAAAATCAGTGTGGTTCTTGCAGGGAAAAACTCCCAAGTAAAAAGCTTGCTAAGTTTCAGGGTCCAGTGTTCAAAAGCTTGGAAATGCCAAAATTAAAATAACCAGCTACAATTGAGTGGCTAGATAATTAAACAGTCCTGCACTTCCCATTTTCCCTTCAATCTCCTTTAGTCGGTGTACACAGCCCTCATTCTACACTGAGCATAGGAGTGTTTTAATAAGCTGTTTTCAAGGTATGGTAATTGCTCTAATACCTCAGAATTTGTGTGTCAAGCAGTCAGATTTTCTTTATCTTGAGTAAGACAACTGCTGTGGTTTTGATTATTTTGGGGGAAACAAACTATACTTTTGAATTCAAAGCACAACTATAGGTGTGTAGTTTCCACCTTTCTTTCTAAGTTTGTTCTGAATACCTTTAGTGAGTGACCAGGAAAGCAAGATCTGTAACTCAGGTCCTTTTCCATTTGGATCCGTCCAGCTACTCCGCAAAACACTGGAATAAACACTGTTTTAGTTGCAGTAACTCTGAAATTTGCTGAAAACCATTACCCGCATTTGATGCCTTCCAAATCTCAGAACAGATGAGAAGAGCTGTGGACAATACTCTCATTCACAAAGGGCTTGGGTACTGAAAGGTAGGTTCTTTGAAAAGATAGTAGGTGGTCACCTGAGTAGTTTGTATCACAGTCCAAGTACACAAAGTGACTTCATTACAGTTACACAGCAGTCTGGCATTTCCTTCCTTGAGTGCAAGGCTAAAAACATGAGTATTTCTATGTTTGTCTTCCATTATACCATTACGGTATTGCTGCTAGACATTGTACAAACAATGTGCAGAGTGTAGCCTGAAAAAGTCAGTACTAAGGACTGAAAGGAGAACCATGAAGAATAGAAGCAGAATAACCAAAATAGGGAGAATCACAGCTGTTACATTACTGGTTGTGGTTTGGGTTTCTCAAAAAACCTTCATGTGCTCTTTGATCCTCACTATTTTCTGTGACTGCCCTTCATGTGTTTCCTCTGCATAGTTGCTGTAATATCTTTTTTTAAATGACAGAAACCTACATCTTTCTGTATCCACGCTCTATCATTACACATTGGTTTTATCCATTTATTGTTAGCCAAAAGGCCAGCTTGTTTGAAACTGATAATTTTCTGCTAGTATCATTTGTTTTGTGATGTGTATTATGCCATTGCTTTCTTACACAGCTTAGAAATCCATATTCAGTGTCTTTTCAAACTGTTATTTTCTGCTTCCAGGCGTAATTAATTTCCATGCTGAAACAAATGTTTCAAATGCAGGTGTGTGGGATGAGGCAGTAGTTCTTTGCTGCTTGACACTCCTTAATCTTCAAACAGGCTTAAATGTTCTTCCCCTCCCTTTATAGCTGCTTACAATCCTTCCTTCTTTTTTAAAGCTGTTTTCAGCTGTGAGCTAATGAGTAAGACTAATGCAGTGATGAATTTTTGGATGCTTAGAGTTTTAAATATCCTGTTTTGATACAACATTAGACCAGCAGTCAAGTTAATAAATGTTGATTTTTTTGATTGAAATAAGTGTCCTTTTTTCTATTTGGTTGGTTGGTTGGTTTCGTTTTTCTTTGTTTTTTTGTTTTTTGGTTTTTTTTTTTAATTTCTTATTTAACTGCATATCACGTTTCATGGCCCTCCAGTGTAGAGTAAGTTACTGTCTGGAAACTTAAAGCAAGTTAACTCCATTTTTTCCAATATGCTCTCTTGACTGCAAAGCAGAAAGCTGCAATATATGATTTTTACAAGTAGTTATGTTACAAACCACTATTAAATCTCTGTAAACCAATGTTAAATGTAACAGAGTTTAAGCCTGTGGAGGACAATCTTCAGTCACTGGTGGGAGTGATCTTCTGCCACCCTGTATTTAAGTCAGCTGCTACTACCTTTAAAATTAAGGCCTGGCTATTCTAGCTTAAAGTAGAAAAATGTAGTAGTGGTGCCAGAGAGAGTATGAATTCTGACAAATGGGAAGACAAGAAGCCAGCACAGATGCTGGTCTGTTTGATACATGGCAGGAAGGCAGCTTGGTAGGCACCTGGATGTTGTCTTACAGAATTTGCTGAGACCTGAAAACTTTAGTTGTCTTGCTCCTGGATATTTGGATGAGATATCCCTTGTTGTTCTTTAAATTTTCTTCCTTCTTTAAATGGCATCTGTAATCCTTTAAATAAATGGCAGAGGGGAGTTGTTTGAGAATTTTTTTAGCAGCTTTTCTGTCAAAAAAGACACTTGTGGTTTATAATAGAATCGTAGTCTTGGATTTGTACTCACATATCAATGTTTTGAATCATCACTTGAAGCATAAGCCATGTTTTCTATGCTATATACGATTATATTTCTGCAAAACAAGCAAGATTAGTTAGCCTTTATAAGCATTTTTTTGGAAGTACTGATTTGGGGTTTTGTTAGCTTTCTGATGAATGTATAGTGAAAGAGAAGAGAGGAGATTAAGGATGGGGCTGTTTCACCAATGAAACTGCATCTTGCTAGAAACTTTATATGAAACTGGCAGAAGACAATGATGCTGAATTTATGTTAAAGCAGATCTGACTGTTGCAGTGGCAGGTACTGTAGCCATGTTTCTAGTTATCCGTGTTTTCCAAAACTCTGCTAGAAAATTGTACATGTATTGCTTCTTGTCTGTGTTACATTGCTGTTGTCCTCTAACATGGCATTGGTGCTTACTCCTTAAACAGTGTTTAAACCTGTAAAATGCTGAGTGACTAATCATGCTTGTGGAGAGGTGGGAGCTATTGCAACTTTATATTTGGAAACTGGGACACAGAAATGGTGACATGCTGGAGCTATACCGGAAACCTCTGGCAGTGACAGAGACTACCAGTCACGGTTGTCATTCAAGACTAATCCTTTCCGATAGGCAAGAGCACATCACTCCATAAAGTCTTTCACATTTGCTTCTTGGGAGTTTTTTTATTTTTTTTAAGTCACCTAAAAAAGCGAAAACCTGTAATGACTGACTCCAGGAAAATGTGGGTTCTACTTTTGGGATTTTTAAGAAGGTTTGGGATATAGCTTAATACCTCTTGGTAAAGGGAAGGCACTACTGAAACCATGTGAATGAAAAGAAGCAAAGTTGAAGAAGTAGATATGGCAGTAGAAGAAATATGAAAAGCAGAAAGCTCTTATATGTAGAAATTTTACAGATCAATGCTTTGGAGCAGTTTTTAATTCTAAAATACTAATTAAACTCTGCTTTGTAGAATGAAAGTTAATGTGGTCTTACCCATTTCTCACCAAGAAGGTAAAAAGCAAGGCAACGGTTATGAGCTGATTTCTAAAAAACTAAAAATCAGCTCATGGAAATAATGAAGCTTAATTTTGGTATCAGATCTGTTTTTCACATTAAATATTTTTTTGTTATAGAATCGTTGCTCTTGATTGCAGAGAAGAAAAGTAGGTTTGTATTTATACTCAATGGGAAGCTTTTAAAAAAAAAAGCTCCTCCTTTTCCTTCAACAGAATGCTTCAAGTGCACTCCAAATATCACAGCCCACGTGCCTCTGCTTGTTTAGTTTCCAGTTATTCCAGTTTGCCTGTTGGATTCAGCAGAGTTGTAGCTTTCAGAAGGAGGTGCTTTTTAAAGTTACTCAGAGAGAACTTTCCGCTCCCTTGTTGCAGAAAGCCTCCCCTCTTTGTGTAGATGTGAAGTGTAGCTCACTTAACAGGGAGGTGAAGTAGGTCTGGTGTTAGTGAGCCAGGGTTTGCTTCATGTTTGCCCAAGTTCTTCCACAGCTTTTCACACTCTGCTGAAGCAAACAGCTCTACTACAAACTTTACTCCTCTGACCACAGTACCCAAGAGAAGCAAATACAAGAGTGTGCTACCTCAGCCTTTTTTCCTTTCCAAATTTAGTGGGTCAACTACTTGCCCTGTGGGTGAAATGCTAGGTGGTGTATCATGTGCTCTGAAAATTATCTGGATATTGAACTGCTTTGATTAGCACAATTAGGGTGGTGTGTTTTGTTTTTTTGATTTTTTTTTTTTCCTCAAGTGTTTTAGGCCAGACAAACTTTAGTCCTTTCCTTAATGAGGGTCACTACTTGTTCGTTATCTAGAACACTTCAAGTTAGTTAAAAGGAGTAACTCTGTATAGACATATATTGTGAAATTACTGGAGTCTGGAATATTCAAAGTCATTTGTTTCAGCTTTTAAATTATTTTTAATATTACCAAAGAGTTTTTTGCACAAACTTTTCACCGGAACTTAATAAATTTATTATATGTCTTATATTTGCAATGCTACTTATATTTACTTTTGCTAGTTGGATTACTGACATACTCTAATTTTTCAGCTGTGTTAAATATCTATTTTTATCTTGAGAACTGAATTCTTGCTTCTTTGAAAATGATAGTACCTTTTGAAGAGCTCTCTAACAGCCTACTTTATGCTGATCTTTTCTCATCCTTGTCTTGATAGTACTCAATTTCATAATTTTCATAAACTGCATGAAGAGCCTTTTCATAGTTCTTAGTCCCTGTGATAGTAAAAAAAGCCCAACAGGATCTAAATGTTCTTCTGGGATTAAATCAAATAATCTAGTAGTAACTATACAAGTACATTAAAATAATATTTTTGTCTATCTCCCTATTTCGTTGCTACACCTCACTTTAGGGAACATGATATCTTTTTTCCCTCTCAGATTTTGGAAATGATTGATCATTTTTAGAACTGGAAAATGTATTTAGATGAGAAATAAACCTGACTAACAAAACCTGCTCTATTTGTTAAATGGAAAAAAAAGACCACCCTGAAAATGAAAAAGAAGCTTTCTATCTGAAACTTCTTTTACATATGGACCTAATGAGTGATACTTCATAGAAATAAGTCTATTGCAGGTTCCCCCAGTAGTACCTGGAGAGTGTAGAGAAATGTATTCTAAGAGTGTTTACTGTGATGGTCTGGAAAGAGCTGTTGCCCACACTTTAAGTAACAGCAACAGGGAAATTAGCTGTAATATTAATTTCATTGTGCCATTGCTTATCAAAACTGATACAATCTCATTTTGTGAAACAAGTCTGATTCCAGTGCAAAACTAAAGTCTTGTTATTTGGAAAGTTCATCAGAATTCACACATGTAGGAAGGGGAAATCTGGGACTAAATTTTCTTGGTGTTTTGTGGGAAGGGGATTGGTGTGGGGTTTGGATGGGGTGGTTTTGTTGTTTGGGGGGTTCATTTGTTGTTTGGGTTGGTTCATTTTGTATTTGGATGGGTTTGGGGTTTATGTTTGGGTTATTTTTAATGTAAATTACCGAATTTGTGAAACATAATGAATCTTCCCAGACAAAAGTTAGCTGTCTGGTCCAAATCTGCGTGTGTTTCTAGCGTAATAGGTATGCCTGGGCTTCTTAAGGGTCTGACAGAGTTTTTGTTTTAATGACTTGTAGAGACCTGCAGGAAAAAAACTGGTGTGGTACTGTTAAGATATGGAAGAAGGGATGAAGGTTTTGCGTTTTCCCATAACTTCTAGATACCTTGACAGGTGCAGATTTATAGAGGCTCTTGAAGCCATTTTTAGATTCAAAGGAGAGCAGGGAAGAAAGAAGGTAGCTGTTAACATGGTTTAACTGAAAGTGTAAATTTAATTTTAAAAGACACAGTCCAAACAAATGACTTGTGGATTAAAACAAATGCAGACAGAGCTGCTTCGATTGCTCACAGCAGTATTGTTACTACACAAGGAATCCTCCATCTGAAGTTTTTCATTCCCTCTGGAATGGGGGAGGGAACTGTTTCTACAGCTCAGTTATTTTGAATTTTAAAGGCATAATTGTACTAAATATGAAGTTTAAAATAAAAAATACAGGTATTTTTCCTGATTGCAGCACTTGTCAACCTCTTAAATTTTCCTGTCTGTTCTAATCCGTGCAAGATAGATCCCTGCTGGAGGTAGTGGTTAAAGTAAAACTGAATTTCAGTGGGGCTTTTTCTTTCTGTTCTGAGTTTTAATGTCACATGTTACATACATAGTGCTTTCTGTTTCATAAAGACTTATCAATAGCTTTTTCTCCTTCTACCTCAGGCTTCTCTAGTTAAGACTGAGTCCTTGGAAATCTTGATCAGAAAATGGTTACACTTTACCTACTTCAGGGTTTGTGTCCTGTTCTCCTTTCTTCAACAGGAATGTCTTTATGGTAGTACTTGGAGAAGTACAGTTATTGTAGCTGTTCACCTTCATAGCTGGTTTTTGTGCTTGTTGTCTTTTATAAAGACACTTTTTATACTGATAATATGATAGTTCTAATAGTTGTTAATTGCACATTCTCCTGTGTTTGTATATGGAAAACTGCTAAAGGTTTTTGCTAGACATGAAGTGAAAATTACTCTGTTCATTAGTGTTTCTGCTCTGAACAGTATATTTTTTGTTTGTTTTTTCTCCTAAAGGAACTTAGTGACTTAGCCCGTGATCCTCCAGCACAGTGTTCAGCAGGTCCCGTTGGAGATGACAGTAAGTAACTTCAAGATTTCTGTTCTGCTCTGCTAACTCAAAGTGTATCATGCATAGATAATAATGCGGAGTTTTTCTTTTGTAGTGTTTCATTGGCAAGCCACAATTATGGGACCTGTAAGTATTCTGATTCTTGTGATGCAATATTAAGTGAGTTGTTCTTATTGAGAAGAAAACTGGGGTGGGGGGGTGTGATTTAGGTGTTTTTTTGGTTGTGGGTGTTGTTGTTTTTTTTGACTCCCCTTATCTGACATTAGTTCTAGAGGGGCTTCTTACAGTAGCAGAAAATAAGGGAGGGAAAAAAAATCAATTTGTTGCTGCAGTGTTTCAGAGGACATATTTCAGCTGAGATGATTTCTAGAGCAATGTTAGATATACTATCACTTAATATCTAGAAACTTTGTTTGCATTTAACTTTTTACAAAGTTTCAATCTAGTATGGACTTTACTAAGAGCTGATCCTAATGTCAGGATTAGTTGGGATGTTTTTGTGTGAATCTTAGAGCAGGGAATCTGTATTTAGTCTGATGTCATATGCTGAGATCTTGAATATTTAAAGGATAGAAGGGGAAAAAATCACCAAAATGTGAGGTTTTAGTTATGACTGGAGGAAAAAATTCTGTGTTACATGTTCAATAAGCATCTGAAACCTGAATGTGTTTTTTTGCTCATTAAGGAAGCAAAATGTTTGCCTTTAATGAAAACATAACGTGGAAACACTTGACATCTGGAATTCTCAGGGCTGGTTATCTGTATTGAAAAAACAAAACCCTATATAAGTTGCGAAGACAAATAGTGGGTTCCGTTAGACCTGCAGCCACAATGTGATGCTTCTGGTGAGGCTACAAAGTAGGAATTTAGTATCAGTGATGCCGAATGGCCCTGACTTTATAGCTACAAGTGTGTTATTAGGAGATCACAATGGACAATGTGCTTATTAGAGGTTCACCTGATTAGAAAAATGTCTCTTCATCCCAAAGTACCTGGTCCTCATCGATTATAACTAGGTACCTCAAGGGGATAGAATTGTTCAGTAGCTATATTTGTGCTTAAATGGCAGGGAGTGTCTTGTACTATACTGGGTATGATGAATCTGTGTGACTCGTGTCTGCATGGTCATGAGGTATTAAACATTCGTTGAATTTAAATTGAGGTTATTATTTTTAGTTTCCCCTTCTGGTTTAATAATGTACAGCTCCTTTTTTCCCATGTGGTTTTTGTGGTATCAGAAGATCTGTGTTCCTGTTTTCAGATTGGGCAATATCCTGACAGAAATATGGTGTTAGTAGTTCTGGTGCTGCTGTGGTGTTGCCTTTAACAACTAACACAGACTGTAGAACCAATCATCTGGTCTTCCACCTCTACAGGCTCTGATTTTCTTGCATAGGTGTAAGAGAGCTTGCCTTGGTTTAACACATTCTAAGAGGAGTTTCTGTATTTGCTAAAATGTATCCCCAGAATATGTGCTCCTCAAGGCCTCACATGGTAACTGTTGACCAAATACAAGAGGTTATATCTTGATCACTAGATGTTCGTCAGAGATTGGATATGGGTGTAACCTACATGTTGGCAGGTTTGAATCCCTTGTTTTGTGTTGCAGATTGTAATTTTCTGGTATTTAACTAAGTAAGATGTAGTTGTTTCTTTACATTGGTGAAATGTTTTTGCAATTAATATGAGAATTCAATTTACAAATAATGCAGAAGTGTACTGTGCATGTTTCAAATTCATTTTCCCTATCCCTGAATCCAGAATTGAAAGCATAGTAGTTTTCAGGTTAAAGAGTAAAATCGTTGGCTCTATTTCAGAAATTTAGTTATAGTTTTACTATCAGCTTTTTTACTTCCACATGTTGCTTTATGGCTAATAGTTGACACCTGAATGAATTATCCTCATAATGTTTCCTTGGACAAAGGAAATGTAAAATACTATTCCATACTATATTAGAATGAATTTCTAATACAGAAAGGGGGGAAGAATTCACTTGAATCTGTTTTTTTGTGGGGTTTTGTGTGTTTTTTTTGTTTGTTTTGATTTTTTGTTTGTTTGTTCTGGGGTTTTTTTGTTTTGTTTTGTCTGTTTGGTTATGCTGGTAGGGTGATAGAGGGGTTTTGTTCTTTTTTTTTTGTTGCAGTCTTTGTTATTTTGTTTTTTGTTGTTCTTTTTTTTTCCAAGGAACAAGGAGTTAGCTGTGTATGCAGAGGTTTTCTGAAGGGCTGAGCAATGCCTAAGCTAAGGACAGAATTTAAAGGGAGTGGAAGTCCATGGCCACTCTAAACCTGGGCTGTCGTAACAAATAAGCTCCAAACACAGAACTGGGGTATTTTGAATCTGATGAAACCCCCACTCTGTTAACAGTACCTTTTGGAGTTACCTCAGAAGCATTTGAATGCTTTTGCCAAGTAATCTTGAGTGGACTGTCAGAGAAACTTTTTTATGAAGCATTAGCTTGGAGAGGTCCACATGGAAAGTGACTTGTATGTGTTCTGTATCGCTTACCTTAGGAAGTAGTAATTGAATTTTAATTGTATCTCTCTTCTGTTGGTGGATTAAACATTTCAGTTGTTTAAACAAATTTCCTCTCCTTTTATTTATTTAAAAACAAGATCTTCAGTGGTATTTAGTCCTAAAGATGATAATAGGAGAATTATTTGTTTGCTTTGACAGAACGACAGTCCATATCAGGGTGGTGTATTCTTCTTGACAATTCACTTTCCTACAGACTACCCGTTCAAACCACCTAAGGTAGGTATTGCTTTCTAATTTGTGAAATTAGTGCTTTTTAAAGAACTGAGTACAGGACAGAAATTGTCAGTCTTGGAATTGTAATATTGTTCAGTTTTCTTTTTTATTTCACACATTCTTATGGTATATTAGATGTCTGGGTCCCATTCTAACTAACACAAGAATGGGTGTGTTAGCATATACTGTATGAACAAATCCATGTGTGAATTTGGAATGTCTTGGAATGATATCTGGGGTTATTTCTGGTTTTCTTAACTGATAGGAAAATGCACTAGCTTTGTGTTACTATAATAGAATTCTTGCTGAGGTGACTGTCAAGTATTAGTGTAGTTGTTTGGCTTGGTCTGTAGGAATGTGACACTGTGGGTAGGGATTAACTTGCTGAGTGCCTCAGATCAGGAGGTTATCTGTTAGAATTTGACAGTTAATTGTCAGTCATTGCAAAATATGCTCTTTTTTCAGTAGTTTTATCAGCCACTAGCTTTGTCTTCCAATTTTCAGTCAATATGAAAGTGTACCCTTGGAGTGACTGCAGTATTTGAAGTTCCTTAGCTGTGTGACAGCAGTGTTACTGTGGTTCAGGCACTTCTGTTGAGTGTCTCCATGATGCAGGCAGCTGTGATTAAAACAGAGCCTCATACTTGCCCTCTCTCTGTTTGAAACAGTGCCTGGTAATGGGAGACTGAGAGATTGCAGCTTGGGTGCATTTCCCTGAATTTGGTGCATTTTAACTGCTTAATCCTTTGCTTTTAGAGTAAATTGAATTGACTGAAAGCTTGGCTGAGAAGAAAGGATGCCATCATTGTCATCATAGACCAAAACACTTTTTTTTTTGTTTGTGTTGCAGGTTGCATTTACAACAAGAATCTATCATCCAAATATTAACAGTAATGGCAGCATTTGTCTTGATATTCTCAGATCACAGTGGTCTCCTGCTTTAACTATTTCTAAAGGTAATGTCCATGAAATGTTTCCAACTTGTAATGAATGCTGTGCTTTTAGTTTGATAATGGTGCCTTACTGCATTTTTAGTCGGCATTTGTTTTTTTTCTAACACCTTCTGCTACACGGCTGTTTAAGGCCTTGTGTGGCCACTTGCTTCAGTATTACCAGAGTTTGCTTCATTGGTCCCAGAGGAATCTGCCAGCATTTGGATTGAAATAGACCTGTGGTGGTATATTTGAGCTAAGGCTGAGAAACTGCTTGTTTGCAGCTGTCCATGTAGATATACTCATGCATGTTAAATTAAAGTCAATTTTTAATAATGAAATTTGCATATTTTTTGAGTGTCTAGAATAACATGCAGAGTTATCTTGGCATATGTGTGGTAGATGAATAAAACTGTTATTGATATATGTTGCTTTCTGCCACTGTGCACTGGCATTGTATTACATTATGAACAAATCTTTCTGATCCTACTTCAGGATAAATTGATGGTGTGTTGCAATAGAAGATTTTTTTGCTTTCCTCATTTTACTGTAGTAAATAACAGATAATTCTCAAATACTTTCATGATGATCAGATTGTTTTACCTCAAAGCCACTAGTCTCTCTGGCTTCAAAAGATCCATCAGTGCCCTTTTGTCTGTAGAACTTGTAATTCCTGTCTGTCCAAGGAGTCAGTTTGTGATTTGCATGTGGATTCCCTATATTTTAATGCTTCAGTGTTTTCCTCTAAAGCTGCTGTGAGAGTAGGAGCTGAAGTCCTCATAGCTGCCTACAGCAGTGTTAGTCTTTTTTTTTTTTTCCTTTTACAACATATATGCAGTTTTATCAGTGCAGACCAGGGTGTTGTTACCTTATGTACAACTGATAAAGAAGTCAGTCTAATTTAGAAAAAAAAAAAAATTAAATTTGACGAGTTTTCTAGTGTTAGTGATGAAAACCATGGATATGCTGGTCATCAGAGTACATAGTGTGCTTTTGTTGGCTGCTGTGTTATGTCATAGTGCAGGGGACAACAGTGCTGTTCTCATGTGCTCACTGACAGCTGTAAGTATTGGGAAATAGGAAACAAATAGTTCTTACAGACTTTTAATTTATTCTGGGCTTTTTACTTAGAATGAGTTACAAATATATTTGGCTGTTTATCAGGAAAATACTTCTTAGGTTCTCTCCTGTGCTGACATTGTGCTCATGTAAAGATTTGTGTTCCACTGTTTGAGATGGTCACTCCTGTTTTGCTATTGAGAATGCCTTTTTTTGTTTGTTTTTGTTTTTTTCTACAGTACTCTTATCCATTTGTTCACTGTTATGTGACCCAAATCCAGATGACCCACTAGTGCCAGAGATTGCACGTATCTATAAAACAGACAGAGACAAGTAAGTACAGAGTTGCACAAGACCAGTACCTTAACAGACTTTGTAAGAGTGCATTGTCCGACAGCAGTTGTGTTCAGTGAGCCTTTTGTGAAAATCTGAGATGGAGAGGACTTATGTGTCAGAGAAGTGACTATTCTTGGTAGTGCTGAGCTGAGCAGCTTTGAAGTTGTGGGTAAAGGAGACTGTCTTTTTCTTACGTATGGAAGTATTTTACAGTATGTATTGCCTGTTTTTTTGCTTACTGTGCATAAATAGAGTATAGTTAGATCTTTATAATGAAGAAAAGATAGTAGTGTTGTTTTGGTGCTTTCATTTGGCAGCAGCTTGGACTATAATTTTGGTGCTCCCCTTGAAAACAGGCTGCAGAACTTTTTTTCCTATCTGTGTTGCAACAACTTTATTTTCCTTAGATACTTCTAACATTTTGCACAGATAGAATTATTAGTTTTGGGTTTTTTCATATATATATATATTAATGCTAAATACATTTCTCCAATTAGGTACAATAGGTTAGCAAGAGAGTGGACAGAGAAATACGCTATGCTGTAGGGTAAGAACATCTGCACATTATGGTGCATTTGACAGAATGGAAATTTGTCAGCACTTGGGTGCTGCATGCTCTAAGCACTGGATTAACTAACTGATAGTGGATGCACCAGTTACTGAACCTGGAAATTTAACAGCTTGATCTGTGATTAGTGTGTAATACATTGGCTAGTCACTATTTCTCACAACTACTGCTCTTGCATGGCCCCAAAAGAAAAGTTAGTATGAAATAATTATTGAGCCAGGTTGTCAACTTGTTCTGGTAAGTATTTACCCAGATTTTGTCAGATTTTGGTTTAAAGTGATGCCCTGTAGCAAGACCTCATGCAGAGACATGGGTGAATTTAGCCAATCCAGATTTCAACTTTTTTTTTGTTCAGCAGTGTCTGTCTTCCACATATAAAGTAGGAAAACATATGGGGATTATGTTCTGCCTGTATAGTTGAAAATTAACTTCTTACTGACAAGCATGGAGTTAAGTGTAAACTAATTGTCAGTTCAGTTCCTGTGGAAGTAGTGTACTTCAAATAGTCTTTTAATGTCCTTTAAAAAATAGTTTGAGCAGTGTATTTGTGTGGAAAGAGAGTATGAAGTGTGAAGAAATGTTTAGTGTTGTTTTTCTTTAAAATGGGAAAGTTGATGTTCTGTATCCAGTAATATTATTAATCAAATAATCTTTACTTACGGCATGTGATACAGTGTAATTTTTACCTAAGAGCAATATTTAAACAAAATACTCCCCTTGCATCTCCCATCTCAGATAGTCTTTATTCCTTCCCTTTCAGTTGTTTTCTCACTACAAGCTTCTAGCAAATTTGCTTGTCATGAATTTCAAGTTTTTCCTATAAATTAGAGAATATCCTAATTTGTCTACAGAGAGAATAGTTCAGTTTTTTCAGTTCAGGTATACGTTGGTGCAGAAAGAGACTTCTTGTACTGTAAAGAGAATAGGGAAATAGGGATAAAGTTATACTTAATCATAACTGTTTAGGAAATTTCTATTTTCATGCTGACATTGATTCACTTACTGTTTTTGTTTGCAGGTACAACAGAATATCTCGGGAATGGACTCAGAAGTATGCCATGTGATGCTACCTTAAAGTCAGAATAACCTGCATTATAGCTGGAATAAACTTTAAATTACTGTTCCTTTTTTGATTTTCTTATCCGGCTGCTCCCCTATCAGACCTCATCTTTTTTATTTTTTTGTTTACCTCCTTCCATTCATGCACATGCTCATCTGAGAAGACTTTAGTTCTTCCAGCTTTGGACAATAACTGCTTTTAGAATCTGTAAAGTAGTTACACAAGAACAATTGCCCAAGATTCAGAATTTTTTTTTAATGGAGCATGTGTATTATGTGGCCAATGTCTTCATTCTAACTTGGTTATGAGATCAAAAACAAACATTCCTCACTGCTCTAACAGATACTGAAGATACCACCTGAAGGGGGGAGGGGAGATGGATGTTCAGTTTTCGCCCATCAAAGAAGTAACATTGCTGTAGCAACATCCATCTTGTTCCAAACCTTCCAGTGTTAGAGAACTGAGGTTTTATTATTTACTTTTGCTCATAACTGATGTGTCTGGAGAATTGGTACTGAATCTATAGCATCAGCAGAACAGAAAATGTGATGTATCTTATGCATGTCAATAAAGGAATGACCAGTTCTTGTTTTAAAGAGAATGGAAATTGGAAGTCAAACATCCCTTGTATTCCAAAATAGGGTTTAAGAACATTTTTGTAATTCATTTAAATTTTGTTAGGAGGCTTGGAGCTATTAGTTAATCTGTCTTCCAAAACACTGTTTAATATAGCACTGAATAAATGATGCAAGTTGTCAATGGATGAGTGATCAACTAATAGCTCTATTAGTAATTGATTTATTTTCTTCAATAAAGTTGCATAAACCAATGAATTAGCTGCCTGGATTAATCAATATGGGAAACAAAATCTTTTGTAAAAGCAAAGCTGGTTTTTGTATATACTGTTGGCATTTGCCTCATTGTTTAACATCAAATAATGATGTAAAGTTCAATAGAGTGAATCTTTTGCCATTTTCAGTTATAATGCTCAGTCTGTTGCAGGTTGACACATTGCTCGGCCTGATGTATGCAGAATTAATAAGCTAACATAGCAGTGTAGCCGTAGTAGTGTGCTACACTTGGTGCTGGGAGCCCAGCGTTCACGGATGGACTTGGGACCCAGCAGATCTGAAGTGGTGTATTGTGGAGATACTTCCTGATGCACCCGCGTTTGCTGACTGAGAACCTTTTTCTTCACCTTGTACACTTGACAACTGAAAGATCTTAATGTGGGAGTAATGATGAGGCAAAAAAAAAAATTATAAAATAAAGTACTGTTTTGATGTGGGAATTGTCATGAGGCTGTGTTGAAGTGACTTTACTATGTGGGATGTTCGTTACCATTGAAAAGGACTTGTTCAGCCATGCTGCCATTTACATTGATGACTATTTTAATGCAACAGACACTTTCTTCATGTCAGGTGACTAAACGTGAATAAAGACTCATTGCTATTGGATTTTTGTTCTACAAGAAACATTGTCTCGTGCCATTAGTTTATCTTCGCAGCCACAAGGGCATTATTAAACATCTGACTCTCCTCTTTCCTGCCCTCTTCCTTCATATTTTTCCTTGTTTAATTTAATTTTTTTGGTCTCCATTCTTAACATCCATAGCTTAATTTTCTCTAGTCTTGTACTATCACTTTATTGTGCATCTGTGACTTCTCACTGGCACCACTTTTGCACTGCTTATAGTTATGTACATTCTGATTCCTTGTCCCCACATGGATGTGGAAAGCTAGATGTAAAATAAATGTTAAACCTTAATTTTTATAAAAATTTGAACATGTAGTTTGGACATGGTTTGTTCTGGTTCTAAACTATGAAAATGAACTTACTTTTAAATCTAGTTGGCTTGAAATGTAGAAACCTGGGCTCTCTTTAGCAGCACATGCCTCACTGAAGACATTCTGAAATTTGTTCATGAAGCTGCCATTCATGCAGTATTTCTGCTAACCAGAGATTTTTGCTTACACTATATTGCTGGAAAGTTGGAATGCAGCTGCCAGTAGAATTACAACTGAGGTAAAAGTTTTTCTTTCCAAGCTTACAAATGTGCTACCTTTTTTTTTTTTTTTTTGTAATAGTAATTATTTGATGCTTATTTGTCTTGTCACACAATTGAATAGGAAGATATTTTTTGAGGTACAAGGCACCAGGCTTATGAAACGCAAGGAGGTATGGATGATGGAGGGTCAGGGAAGGAGAAGGTAGTAAAATTTTATGTGGAAGACTCAAATCTTGTTTGGACCACTAAGTTTCTTTTTTGCATCTCTCATTGACCCTCTGGTAATTTTCTGTAATTAGAGCGTATGTTGATGAAAGGTGGGTGAATTACAGATGTTATATATACATGCTGAAGATCATGCTGAGAGTTAAAATCTCTCTGTGAAGGGGGAAATGGCAGGTGTTTTGTCCTTGGAGCAGTCTTAGTAGTGTCTCATGCAGACTTTCTGCAGAAGTTATATTGGGGCTTGCTGTTCAAGCAGGGGGGCAAGGGGAGGAGCTGATAATCAGGAGCCAGTAAGAGGACGATGAAGAATCCTAAGACTTACACAAAACAAAAATCTTAATTAGTGATGACCTCAATGAGTAATCTACCTACTCAAAACCACATCCAGTCTCAAAAGTACATCGTAGATCTTGATTACTATGGAACTAAAAGGTTTATTCCAGGATGATAAATGCCATAGTAGCTTCAGAACACAGAGGTCAGCTCCATCCTAAAAGACTTGGATTAAACAAAATAGCTTTTTTTTTTGTTTTTTTAATGGCTTTCATTTGAGAGTATTTAGAACAAAGTCTCAAGCCAAGGCACTTAAGACATGTAACAGGGAAAGGAAATAGGGTGTTCTTTCTGGAATAATTTTTTAAAAGATATATTGCTATGTTTTAATTGGGGTTTCAGTTTAACAACATGATTACAGTCAGCTTATTCAAATTTCACTTGAAAAAGGGAGGGGTTTTAAGCACAAGTATCTTTTCGTGAGGCAGGAAGAACTGATCTGTAGTATTGGTTAGGGATCTTTTTCTTTGCCTGTCTCCTGATGCCCACATTATCTTCTGTGTTGGTTGAAAAAAAGGAGTATATGCACATTTTTGCGTATGTGAGTGAAAACTTGCTACTCAGTGGCACTGTGCTGTAATTTTTACATAAAGATTATAAATGCTAACGTTTTCAGAGAAGTCTGACTTTTGCTATGGGAGGCCCGGAACTACAGTCCGGCAGATGATTAAGGGACAACTAGTTAGTAGATAGTTGTGCAAACGTACAATACTGGTCCTGTCAGATCAGATACTTGCTTAAGCAAAAAGGAATCGGTGCTAATTAACAGATAACTTGGGGATTTAAACATCCACAGCCAGAAATGTTCTAAATAACACTTGCTTATTTGTATTCTTCTCTGCGGCCTCCCCTCAATTGTTCTCCCTGGCCGTTTTATTTCAAATCCTTCACTGCTATAAAAAATAGTATTTTAACAGGCATTATCATCTGAAGCAGATGCCATAGGTCCATCACTTGGCTAGTGATGCACAAGAAATCTTTGGTCCACAGGTCCCTATTAAAACTTAAAGCATAGCTGGAATTCAGCTGAAGGTTTCTTGCTGTGTTTATAGCTGTCCAAAACATTTTAAAATAGTTGGTTTTCTCTGAGTGTAGTTTTATATATGAAAATGAGGCTAAACCAACCATCTCTGTTACTGAAATGAAACAAATTAGCAACAGAACAATGGAATGAGATAATAATAATAAAGGATCTTAATGTAGAAAGGTTAATTTAATTGAACACAGTGCCTTCAAACGCAGAAACAAAATGCTACTCGTGGGATTAATTTCCTTCATGCTCTTTGGTTCTTGGTGTCATTGAAAGGATAGTATTTTACCCCAGTGCCTTTAATATAAATAAAAAATGGGCAGAAATGGAAGAACTTTGGATTCAGATCCTGATGGGCAATTGTTGCATATTGGAATTATGGCTGAAATATTTTCAGTACAAGGCCGAGGGCTTAGTATATTGGCAATAGTACAGAGAAAGCATTGTAACATAGGAAACAAAACTGGGTAAACACATGATATAAAGAGAAGGTGCAGAAGGTAAGGATAGGCTGCCTGTATTACTGTGAAGTGAAAATGTGCTGCTGCCAGTTCATGCAGTCTAGTGTAAAACTAGCTGGTCTCAAAATAATGTGGAATAAGATAGTTGATAAATTGTAATTTTAAGTGTCTAGGTTAGCCTGAATAGCAGTTCAGATGTAGCCTTAGGAAAAGCAGTTCTGAGAGTAGACAGATAAGCTCTTGCAGGTGTGTACAGAACAATTCCTAAATTGGTGTTTGTGATTGTTTGGCTGGAGCCCCTAAACTGACTTAGTGTTCTCAATTAATGGAACGGTAAATTCTGCAGTAACTCTGGTCTCCAATGCATTTAGAAGCAAACACTCAAGTGTTCTGCAGAGGTAGTTCAAAGTAGTCAGCTTTTTTGGGGGGGGGGGGGGGGGTTGTTGTTGTTGTTGCTTAGTTTTTTGTACCGCAAGGGGTTTATTTAATGTCAGTCAGTTGTGAGGGAGAGTTCAGCAGCTTCCAGGTAAGCAGCCATAGCAGCTGTAACTATTTCTAGAGCAGCTGTCTTGCCTCGGTAGGTTGGGAGAAGTGATAAGCATGATCTTTTCAGTGATAGGTGCCAGAAGTGAAACAGTGAATTTGATAGGACAGCTCTGCATAAGGTAATACTTGAAAATTTCTCTGGTAAACAGCCTTGTTTGCCCAAAACAGTGCTTTTTGCCTTTTCTTTTTGTGTGTGTGTGTGTCTATGCATTGGAAATTATGAGATTTCAGTATCTCTTTCAAACAGTGAAAGTTTTTAGTTTGTGACAGGAGAAAGCTTCATCAGGAGACATACACTGTTGATCAGAAAATGCTGGTTTTCAACACCTTTTAATACCAATTTTTGATCTGAGGTTGTACTCCGGGAGAGTAGGCTGTTCTCTTTGGTTGGCTGCTGTTGAGATTGGTTCCCCTTCAGGAACTTCAAGCAGAAATACTCAAGCTCTGTACTTAGGTTTTGCAAATGTAGATAATTCTGGCTTTTGCCTTAACTTCACTGATCTTCATATTAACTGTACATTGTCTGATCACAGACTTAATGGGTGCAGAGTATGATCAGTCGCTTAGGGGATGGGGATACAACTTCGTCCCTGTGGCAGGAATGCTAGCTGGGCAGCTGGCTTTGCTCCAGCTGCTCTGGCATATTGTGGTTGTGGAGGCAGAATTTGGAAATGTGTTTACCTTTACCTGGGATGGAAATTTTGACTCAAATTTAGCCTCTCAGATGTGGTGTCTTGTTTCATTAGAGGGAATGCACAAATTGTTTCCTGTGTTTTGAAGAGCTGCCTAACTGGTGATGTTCTTGTCTTAGAAAACATTGGTAGATACTGAATATGGTAGTTTCATCTTTGCTGAGGAATAGAGAAGCCTGTGCTTGTTTATGAATCAGTCCTCTAATTTTTTTCCCATCCGGCCAGGTAAGCCTCAGTACTTCTTATCTCACAGTATTTGATGCAAGTTGAAAAATAAAGTATGTTTAGCCATGATTCCTGCTTTCTTTGGTTGGTTGGGTTTGTTTCAGTTTTGTTTTGTGGGGTGTTGGTTTTTTTGGGGAATGTTCTGGAACTTTCTACTGAACATGCAACTCTGATCCTCTTGGCATCTAAGTGAGGAACTGCAGTTTGCAACCTTATGTACAGAACTTAATGTGAGTCTGTTAACCCCTTCCTCCTAGCAAATTTGAAGGTAAATAGTGAAGATGTGTCATCTCTGGCAGAGACCACTGCTCATTGTGAAACAATTATTTAGGGAAGGATACTCTTGCAAACAAGGCTCACAGATTACTTGTCATGGTATTAATCCTGCTCTGACAGTGAATGCTGAAAACTTAATTAATTCACAGGTATCTTAGTAATTGAAGGTACTATTCAATATAACCATTATTCTTTTTCCTATTGCAAGGTTTGGAATGTTCTTATTGGAGTATGAAGTCCAGATCTCTTTGCAAGATGCTAGATTTTGTGTCTGTACTCAAAAGAGCATGGAGGAAAGTATCACTGATAATGATTGTAGGAGTTCTTGGGTAACAAACTTAATGGAGAACAAAACTTCTGGAACGTGGCACTGATATTTTTATAGAAGGGATTAGCGCTGGCTGGAGAACTGAATTTGGTATTGGGACTGGGTGATATTCAATCTCTGTTTGTGAAAAGTGCCTTAAAGTATTGCACTTCTTAAGCATATCTGTCTGGTCTAAGCTCAGTAACGAGGTGCCAGAGGCCAAGTGCAGTTAGTGAGTCTAAGCAGTGTAACAGGTAGAATTTTCTTGTGTGAATGAATTGTGACCCCTTGATATTACTGATTGTACTAACCGCTCTTAATGTTTTTACAGTTTGAGTTGTATTTCAAGATCGTATCTCTTAAGTCTTGTTTACATAGTGATTTATGTTTCCTGAGAATCCATTCCAAATTCAATTAAAGCAGCACTTCAGCGTGTCATCACACCATCACAAGCAATTGAATTAGAGAGGAGGTAGGTAGATGGCTTTTTTCCTCTGCTACTTCGTATGTGCTGTGCTTCACACTCGGAATTACTGTTTTGGTATAAAGGATGTGAATTTTCATAGCCTTAACTATTTACTTATAAACTGGGAAAGAAGTAAAAAAGCATTCTGTTTGGATTAACCATAAATTATATGAGAAAACTCAAGCTCTAAGAAAACACAGGCAACCCTGAAACATATTTTTGCACATAATATTCTTTCCAATACTGGTAAGACTGATGTAGAAAAACATTCCAGCTTTTCAGAATGGAAACTTGAAAAGGCAGGTTTGTGGAAAAACATTGACCAGTTACCTTAAAACTTTTGGATGTAAAACTTCCCTTGAAAACAACCTTTTTTTTTTTTTTTTTTTTTTTTCAGCGTGACTGATGTGGCATGTGTCTGTCTACCCGTGCATTATGCTGTGCTTTACGGGAGGTGGGAGGGGAGGAAAAAGGGAAGATGAAAAGAGAAGTTGCCATTTGCTGTTTATCTGAAGCTAGATCATCTCTGGTTCCCAGGGCTGGAGACACGATAGAGAAATAGGTTGTAGTTGAACAATCAGCCCTCCTAACCTTGTTTTCCTTCCCACAGCCACCCTGCAATGTTTGTCTCCACCCTTTTGAGACCTGAACTCTTTTTTGCCACATACACCTGCCCTGCTAGATAGGGCTTCTCTTTGCTGCCTTCCCTGATCTGATGGGGAATGTCTTTCATGTAACTTCGCTAGGGCAGCGCCTGGGGACTCTTTGAGAGCTTCCAATTTATGAGCCAGTATTTAATACCATTGCTAGTGCAAGTATTGCCTCTTGAGGTGCAAAGTAGGAAGGAAGGGGGAAGGGCTAAGAGAAAATAATCTTTTTACTCTCAGTTGCTGTAGTCGTTCTAACTGGGAGGAAAGCCTGTAAAAATACTGAAAAACATGGGTTAAGAAACTTAAGTTTTTAGGTTAGGTGAGTACAGGCAAAGCAACTGCCATATATTAGGATTAGAAATCGAGAGTGCAGATATGCAGAGACAAAGAGTGAAAGGGAAGAACATAATGTTTTAAGTCTCACTGAGTTTTTAAAGAGAAGTTACCATGAAGCATATGCTGACACATACATCATGAATAATTTAGGGTGTGGACAGAGGAGAGGGCAGCCAGCTGTACCTTCTGAGCCAGCTGCAGCAGACTGATAAGCTCTTCTAGAAGAGTTCTGCTAGGAGGAAGTAGCAGTAATCATAGTTGGTGGTTACAACATTATGGGTCATTTACGGGAAGCTGGAAGGATAAACAGCGGATCAGCATCCTTGGTAATAAGAACACAACAGAAGAGGTCTTGAAAAACCTCCAAGTTCAAATTACCACCAAGATGTTCACTAAACAATGAGTGACTCTTCCCAGTCATGCAGCAGCTTTAAGCTGTCCACTGCTAGCTGTCAAAGCAGGAGGTGGCAGAAGAACCTTTGTTGTACCCTTCTGTTCTCCAAGTAAACCTTCATGTCTGGGACCAAGTATGGAGGACTACAAAGTGAATATTGTGAAATAGCAGGTTACTTGTCAACTTGCTAGGCATGTTGAAGTACTTCATTAAACTGAATTGCCTAAAATAGTTTTTTAGTTTTAAGTATCTTTTTGTTGTGATTGAAATTCCTCAGGGTGTAGTTCCAGGCCTTTAAAACTGTATTTGTCAATAAGACCACTGTTGATAAACTGTATTCAAAAAATGCTGAGAGAATCAACATAATAGAACCTTTATTGACAGGTAAGTACTCAAGATGATTCTGCATCTTGAACTCTTTAAGTGCTTAATACCATTCTGGAGTCATGACAGCTTCCTATGATGAAGAAACCCTTTTAAGAGAGCCATGTCTTTGGAAATGGTTGTTTGCTGAATGCTGTTTGTTCTGCTAGTACGTAAAAATTGCCAAAAAATTAGGTGGCTGTTCACTCTTCAGCTCACTAATTAAAATTTAAAATATTGTGGCACTTTTTTGAAATGTTCTATAGACATCAAAATGTATGCTGAGTATTTTAGATGAAAGTTTAATTAAAGTTTTTTTCCTTTCATTAGATCTATGTCTAGATCTTTCATTAGATCTAGCTGAAGATTTTGCTGAAACCATTTTGGAGGATTCTAGGCAGTGATCTCTTGTGGTTTTTAGAACCTTTCTTACAGGCAGCTGTTGCCTTTGTGCTTATCTACAGTCCTAGTGGTGACACAGTTCTTCCATGGAATTGTGACACTTGTAGCAGTGATCAAAGATGTAGGCACTAACTCAGCACCAGATTATTTGGATCCAGTGGGCTGAGAATTTAGCTGTAAACAAAATGAGTGTAAGAAGTATCTTAACATAGCCACTCCTTTTCTTTCACCAACAACTGAGCTGAAGAGACAAAGGTTCAAATCCCTAAGGTTTTGGGATGTTTCTAGCCATAAAACTACTGCCTGCCTTTCCTTCTTCAATGCACATATCAGAGCACCAAAATTTTTACTAGTACCAAAACAAAAAATTTGTGCTCAGTATGAGAGGACGTAAGGTGAGGAAATGCAATGAAGGTGCGTCAGGGAAGTTCACATTGGACGTTTCAAAAAGGTTTGCTGAGCGTGTGGTGAGCCACTGGAATAGGCTCCCTAGGGAAGTGTTTCACAACAACAAGCCTGTCAGAGTTTAAAGAGCATCTGGATGATACTCTTAGTCATATGGTTTAGTTTTATTTAGTCCTGCAAGGAGCAGGGAGTTGGACGTTTGATGATCCTTATGGGTCCTTTCCAATTTGAGATATTCTATGATCCTTCTAGTACTCTTTGTATACTGCAGTCATCTTTTCCTTTTTGCAGTGAGAATCAAGCACGTAATGCCTTTTTTTAAATTTATTTTTATGGATGGTGTATGTATAAAGTAGTATTTTTAGTGCTGTTTATGTACTAAGTCATTTGGAAAAAAAAATAGAGTCTGTATAAAAAAATGTCTCTTTTGTGAATGAGTCAATTCCTATAACTCTGACACCTGAGACATTTGTACCAGTGCAGTGAGTGATGTGGCATGTAGCCTCCTGGACTGCATGAGGATATGGTTCTGTTACATAAGGGGTTTGCACTGGAATCGTTCACACTGGACAAGTGAATATTTTTTCATACATAGACAGGCTGTTGGCTTATGCTGTTGCATGAGTGGGGCTTGAGTCAATTCAGTGGGGACTTCACTGATTAAGAATTCTGGAAGTTCTTATAGGTAATGAAATAATCATTAATCTTTCAACAGGGGGGAAAAAAAGTCTCCCAAGTGCCCACACTTTTATTTTGAATATTCTCTGGTGCTTGCATTCGAGTCACTTTTGCAGAAATGAATGGACAGAGTTTGTCCTAGTGCTGAAGCCAGGTGTATTACCCACACTGAGGGTCTGAGAAACAGAGGTCCTAACCTGCCCCAGTCACTTGAGTCTGGAGTCACTTGAGTTAGAAAAAGAAATGTAGCTACCAGCTGTTTCAACTCCAAATCCATTTAATCATCCAATTTATCAGCTATAAACCTGTGTTAAGATTCTCCTCATAGTCACCTGCACAGAAAACATTCATTAAAACAGTATGGTTCATATTTAGTTTCCTCTGCTTGGTATGTCCTGCACTCAGCTGGTCAAGTGCCAAGTACACAAGCTTAGCGAGCCTCTCAAACTTCCATCATGGGTGAAACTGTTTGTTACCTGCAATACCCACATTTTGAGGATTTAATTTTAGTTTTTTGGGGACAAGGCTTTTTTTTTGTACATTGTATTGTGGTTGTACATTGCAGACAGATGACTGTCTAGCTTTAGACCTCTAAGAAACGCTAAGCAAGCTGTTTCAGTGTCCTCATATGTACTACTGATTTCCTGTAAGTGCCAGAGACGTGGCTTTGATTCTCAATATGTTTTAAGCAAGTTTTAATGAGAGTTGATGGGGAGCTTGGATATTACCATACCTGGTCTTCAGACAGTGACTTTGCTGCTGTGAAACAAAGGATAAGTGACAATGGTCGGTGTTATGTAATCTTATAAATAGATTAAGTTCGTTTCAAAATTGTTTATAAAATGAAGAGAATAAAAGCTGTTGGAATTCCACCTTCTAAAGAACCTGTCTTTAGAAATCTGGCTGTGTTGGCTTTAAAGATCCTTATGCTTTTTCTGTCTGTGCTACAGGAGGTGGTGACCTGAAACTTAAATCCTGTGTTTTGAGCTCATCTCAAAGCCAGATGTTATGTAGAGATATGGAATACAAGCTTTTGGTCCAGCATACCTGATGAAATTAAAGATTATATTCAAGGTATTACCTGTCTTCCTGCTTATGTAATTTTAAAATTATTATTACATATATTTTGCTTTTTCCCTCCCATTACAGCATTTGCCTGCAGCAGTAGCTTCCCTTCCACATACTTAATTACTTGTGATTGCTAGCATTGAGTAATTTTGTTTGCTAAGGAAATCCCCTTGCATTGACCTCCTCGCTTTACCAGAATTATGAAAGAAACTTTAGGCCTACTTATTTAGATTGTCACTTTGTATTTTGCTCATGCTAACCTAGTAAAACATTCTCTTCTAGTGCTGTATGAATACATCCTCCTCTAAAAGCAACCTTAATTTATTTTCTCATTTGATTTTTAATATAATTTTGGGTGGGATTCAAAGTAAATAAAGAATAATGTCCTTTACGAATCCACAGCTGGAGAGCTCCCTGCATCCTATGGCCTTTACCCCAGCCCAGGGAGTAACTATTTTGCACAGCAGTTCTGTTCTGCAAAGGTAGTCAGGAAACAGAGGTCTGGTGTTATGTTAAGGAGCTGTGGGGCTTTCATATGGGTATGCTGTGCTGCCTGAAGGTATTTACAGTCATACAAACACCAGTCCAGTTTTACACCAATACTTCTCCGACATGTCTGCACCAATACTTCTGCATCTAGATGAAATTCCACAAGGTAGACAGATGATCCTTTAGTTGCTTTGCACCTTTGACAAATGGTCAGTGGTGGTGGTATCCTCAGCAGTGCACAGCTACCAAAAGAGATAGCATGCCCTGATGTGGACTGGTGTGAACACAAGTCCTGTTTTGCTTCAGAGGTGTTTACCTTCAGGAGAAGAATAGTACAGGGTGGACAGGTGGGGGCAGTACTATCTTGAAGTATTGCACCCAAATCTGCAAGAAGCTGTTTGTTTAAAACCTTTGCATGAACTCATTGAACATGAATTTGAAAGAGAAAACAGCAGCAGCCTGTTGTGACAATAGAGATTGCATAGGCAATTGGAAACAAAGGACTTTTGGATTAACATGGCAGAATTTGGGCAGCTTCAACGGAACTATTCTGAATTTATTCTGATAGGGCCAAAGGCATGGGTTTGCCTTCAGCTTTTTGTCTTAGTTGATATATCTGCTTGCAGTATTGCAAAGTGAGAATAGTAGTAAAAAAATTTGTGGTATTTCAGAAAAGAATGTTAATATGGTACACAGTAAAAAAGAACACAGAAGATGTTGCTTTGTATCTTAAAATTTTAAAAAAATAAAACCACAGCCGTTAAAACTCTCATATCTTTAAGCAGCAAATATGTCATTTGTTTAAAAATACTCTCAAACAAAAAACAAACCCTAAAACTGGGACATGAAAATGAAACATGATTTAACTTAATTATAAGCCTCGAACAAGGAAACAGCATGTTCTCAGAATACTTAATTACAGCATTGTTTTTAGGTTGAGGTTTTTGTGTGTGTGCGTTACTCCAGTCAGTCTTCAGAAAGAATAAATGGCAAAGAAAACACGGAAGTACAGTAATCATCTTGAAATGCAGTTTCCTTCTTACTGGGAAGCTATCACATGACTTGCTGGAAAAAATGTATTAAAAAAAGAAAAAAGCCAACTAGCAGTTGTTCTTTAGTAGCATTAAAACTTAATTCTCTCTAAATCTCACTAAAAGATGGCCAGGAGCTGAACTGAAATGGAACCTGCCTTTCAGTTAGTCAATATATTGAATGTGGGTTACTCAGTCTTAAAAATACATACACAGTAAGTAACAGCTAAATTTCTGCACAGACTGCTGCTGCTGAACAGTATGGGTCCCATCTATCCCTTTTTGAAATCAGTACCAGAAATTTTAAGAGAAAAAAAGATCAGCTACTTTTTTTCTCTTTGGCCCAATATTTCTCAGAACTGTGCCCCTCCCTGTGCTCTCACAGATGAAAAAAACCACCTATGGTTATATTGTGTACTTTTTCTTCATACGGCAGATGAATGGAAGGACTAGCATTTTTGTTATATTGAAATGAAGGGTTGTCAGCTCAAAAGGATTTGTATCAAAAATATAAAGGCATGTGGACCGTGTTCAGTCATGCCCTAAAGACAAATCTAGGGTAGATTGTTATGGTATGCTGAATTAGGTGTGTGAAAGCCCAGAGCGAAAACAAAACTCTGGTATCCCTGAGTTCTGCAGTTCACTCTTGCACTCTGTCCTGCATACCAGAGCAGCAGCATGTTTTTGTGTCAGTCACACTTTATTCTTGTGTAACTTGGTGTACAAGCTGTATATATGTTGTTAAAAGTAACGGATTCTTTAACATCCCAAGGTGCTTTATGTATTCTTTCCTTCTCTAAGTTTACAGTCTATAATTAGAGACAATAAGAAACATGAGGAGACAAATGGCAAAACTGAATAAAGTCCTGCAGTTAACTGGGATTCCTTTGAATGCTTTTGTGTTTCTATGCAGAATCACATGTAGGCACCTATATGTAGTCAGTAGTTTGCTTTTCTTGTATGCACAGGGACCTGTCTTGTTCATTAAAAGAAAAAATGTCATGTTATAACAGGATAAGTGACACTAACGGTACCATTACTTCTTTAAAGGAACTTGCACGGCTTTTTGTTTTTTAAGCATATTTCACCTTCTCACTTAAGTGTATTCTGAAACAGTATATTATTTTCTTGACCAGGATTCTGACCTGGTTAATAAATGAAGTAAAAACTTCATGAATGCAAATGGAACATTAATTTAATCAACTGCACTTTAAGAATAAACTAGAAACCCCACCACCAAAGAAAACCCCAAACTAAACCCCTCCTCAAAAAGAAATAGCCTAAACTATAAACCCCTCCTCCATTTCAATCCCATCTCGAAATTGTACAAACCAGACCATGGCTGCTGAAATGAGCATTTTAAATTTCATACTGAGCTGTGTGAGGGGAATAAAACTGTACCTAAAGAAAGGCAAACTGACTGCTTTGTAATGTGCTCACAACTGAGCAGGCAGACGTGGAATCAAGTCTTGAAATCAAGTGCTTGGATGCTCCTCTGTTTCGTGCTGCCACAACCTCCTGAAGGCGTGTGGACTCATCACTCTTTTTCTGTATTGTAAAATGAAACTTAGTATATTGTACATCTGTTCTCTACGTGCGGTACAGCTTCGGCTGGGGCGGCTGTGCCATAGTGTGAAGCATGCCCAGTTCAGGAAGGTGAGCTGGGCCCCTCTGCACCAGGGCTCAGAGGCGGCAGAGCATCAAGTAGGGTGGGTGTTCACCTCAAGAGGAGCTCAGGCCACCGATTGTCTTCAACTCCTTCCATCGAGACACTTAAAAACTTGTTTCACTCCTGGTTTTGAGCTATGAATGATTAAACTAGTGAGGGCATACAGCAAAGCTGCAGTGTGATTTGGAAACCGTACTTTGGTTCTTTGAAGCCCACTGTTCTATCCCTTTTGCAGATGAACACACAGTTTTTTTCTCAACAAAATACACAGCAACAGGGCCAGCACCGCTTTACGAGAAACCACAGTATTTTGAGACGTTCATGACACTTTTTACGGTTTTAGACGCCGCTGTAATTTTATGGGAAACAAGAGGTGGAAGTCTGAGGCCGTATAAAAACCTCATGGCTCGAGGGAGCCAATATCGAGAGAGCCCGGTGCGGTGTTGTCACAGCCCTTCCTCATTCCGTCCCACCTCGCTGCCGTTTTCTCTTTCCTTCTGAGAGATTCGTAACGGGATCACAGCCTCTATTATCAGTGCTTCCTCGTGGGAGAAAAAAACCCACACAGTAACAAAACAAAAAGAAAACAAAAAAAACCCACCCCAAAACACAAACAAACCAACCAACCCGCACTTTCTGTGACACGCGTGGGCCCCCAAAACGCCGAGCGCCCACCGCCGCTCCACCCGGGGAGGCAGCGCGGCCGTTGCCCCCGAGCCCCCTCAGCCGCCAAGGCTTAAGGCCGCTCGCGCTGCCCGGAGACCCACGCGCAGCCGCGCCCGCTCGCCCTCAGCAGCGCTGTCCTTCACTCCTTCCTTCCTCCCTTGCAAGCACCGCCCCAGCTCTCCGCTCCTGGCGGCCGTGCCGGCTGTGCGAGGGGCGGGCGGGCACGGCCATGAGCTCTGCGGCGCTGCTGATGCTGGCGGTGCTGTCGGTGCCGCTGTTGGCGGCCGCGGGCGGCCCGGAGGGGCGCAGCCTGCGTGGGAGCTGGCGGCTGCGCAGCGGGAACGGCTCGGTGTCGCTCCGAGCGGAGGTGCCGGGCTGCGTCCACACCGCGCTGCTGCGCCGCGGCCTCATCCAGGTACGGTTCTCCCGGCGCCCGAGGAGCGCTGCCGGGCCCGCCGTGGGCAGCTGGCTTCGGAGGGCAAAGCCCATTGCGCCTTGTGAGGAGGTCTCCAGAAGCACGATTAGAGGCGACCCCCTCGCCCCCCCTCCCCTCCAAAAAAAAACCCCCCAAACCCCCGTCTGTGTTCCGGGAGCTGCCGCAGCCACCCCAG
>VYXB01002190.1:710284-759380 GCA_013397135.1 Pachyramphus minor | reverse complement strand
AGCACGATTAGAGGCGCCCCCCTCCCTCCCCCTCCCCTCCAAAAAAAAAACCCCAAAACCCTGTCTGTGTTCCGGGAGCTGCCGCAGCCACTGCAGGGTTTATTGGCGTTGCTGGTGCAGCGGCCAGGCTTCGTCTCTTGGCCCCGCCTGTGGCAAAGGGTTCTGTGGCTGCAGTGTCATCAGTCCCAGACGGGCCCAGGGATGGAAATGGAAGCGTGTGCTTTGCAGTGTGTGAGATTCTGTGGTTTTGGCACTCCACCAAGGTACTGACACCAGATACCTGCAATATCCTCACAGCATGTAAATCGTGTTTACCTACAATGTTACCTCAAAAGAATGAAAAGCTAAACCCACCCTGCTAAAGTTTGACTTGTAGATGCCGCTAGTTTAGGGATTTCAGGCGTTTTAGCCCATTAAAAACCCCTTTTAATACTTGCAGAGCATATCAGAACAGCTGAGATAATAAATTCCCATACTCCCTAAGGGAAGTATATTCTGAAACACAAGAACAAAACTGTTACATTTAAAAGACTAATCCCTGCCTTTACACTTTGAAAAAACTTCTCTGCTTCAACTTATGCCTGTCTCCTTAGTTTTTAAGATTTATTAAAACATAGTGACCACTTTCCTGACAAATTACCAAAACTGCAGTGTTAGATAGGTAGCAAAGTACCCTGATACCAGCATAAGGTGCTTGTGACTCAGGCCTGACAAGGAACATGGCATCATTCTTGAAATGAGGTGCTTTTTTACAAGGAAACAGGGAAAGTGAAACATGTACCTGGAACAAGGAAAACAAATAAAATATAGTGAAGTTAACATTCATCTATAAAACCAATACAGTTCTATATTAGAAAATGTGAAATGCTGTCATATGTTGTCTGAGCACATCATTATCCTTCCCTTTACTGTTGGCCTGGTGTTGCAGTTCTTGTGCTGCATATGTTTAAAAAACACATTCTGGATGCATGCTTTTTGTATTTTCTATTCCTTAATTTTTATCCTTCAGGTTATTATACTGCTCTGCTCTGATTAGAGAGGTAAAAGGAGAAAGTGATGCAACTTTGGGCAGGATAATTTTAGCATTATTCTGCGTTGGCATAGGTTGGGAATCCCAGCACTAATAATAGATTTCAAAGAGTGTCATTGCCAGATAAAAGAAATAGTAAACATTGGAAAAGTAAATACGCTAAGAAGCCACGATGGTCTGCTGCTTCAACATCTGTGTGCTAAGTGACATGATACCTCGGTCATACACAATTACGGGTTTTTCTAAAGTTATCAAATGTGCAGTGGTCAGGTAGGCTGTGCGTGGATGAACAGCAAATGTAACTGTGCCAGTTTCTCCAATACAAAAGTATGGGCAAGGTACACTGAACTTTACCTGGGATATTTGGGTGTGCTGGGAGGTGTTGCTGTAAGAAGTGTGAATAATCATCTGGGAGAAACTGTGACCAATGCACTGACTCAGGCTGGCAAGATAATGACGTAATTAAAGAGTCACAGTTAACTACTCACATTAAGCACACTTACAAAGTGAGAAGTGATTGCTAATTTAGCTGCATTGCTGTAAACTGAGTTGTAGTTTGAGTCATTTTGAGCAGCAGTATATTTGGAAACACGGCTGTGATCATGAACTCTCATATGCCTGTGCAGAATCCCAAGCCTGCACAGAGGCATGAAAGCTTAGTCAGTACCGGCTGACCAGCAGCATGGGTCTTGCTAATAGGTAGATGGGTGCTTGGCCAATTAAATCGATGATGATTGTGGTCACTTAGGACTTGTTTACATGAATACAAGTAAGAACTTGCTCCAAACATGTGCTGGTATGGCCGAGTATGAACCTGCTGTGGACGGGAATCTGTTGCTAAATTGGTGGTGTTAGTAGGCTCAGTTGAGGCGCTGACTGAACCAAAGTACTTCGCTGGTGTGGTTGCTTGACCTCTGGGCTGGATGCAGCTGGTGTCTGGCTAGTTCTGAGTTCAGGATGAGCTAATTGGTTTCCATGTACAGGTGTGTACAGGTAACTCAAGGTCAGCTTAAACTCATTCTTGCGCAGTTTACAGAAAAAAGCGTTCACACAAATATTTGCACCAGGATAACTAAAATGTTTTAAAATCATTTGTTTTTGTTTAGAAGACAGAATGTAGACCATACCAAAACACAGGAGCAACCTTAGCAGATTTGAAATCTACCATAGACCTTAAATGTACTCAATCTCCGCCACCATAGTTGTAGCATTCTGTAAAGCAACAAAACTGGGTTGTTTGGAGGGAGTCAGGGACATTGTTCCTTACTGCAGTTTGTGGCTTCATGCTGCAAAGGGAGGCTCAGCTGTTTGTCCTGAGGTTTCTTTATTGTAGTGATGAATGTGACCAAAGGTTTTCAAATGCAGCTGACTAAAATTGTATTCCTAGTTATACAAAAGCATGCACAGTGCCTTAATTGTAGAGGCATAGAGCACTGATCCATTTCTTCAGAGTTCATTATCTCTGGAAATCAGCCCTTTTTGGGGTTTTGTCAAGTGTAGAATTAGAAGTTTAATTACAGGTGCCGCAGTTTTGGTCTTGAGTATTTTTTTTTCATTTACTCCTTTTGCTCTTTGCCACAGAATGTAGGATTTTTATTCATTGTATGGAAGATCTCACTAGACCAGCAACCCCAAAGCTTTCTGCTTGTAATCAAAAGTGAAGATTGGTCTGAAAAGCTGGACCAGGAAATAGGAGAATAAAGCTAGTGGGAACAAAATTATTCTGGGTAGCAGGACCCATATGTTCAGTAACCTAGTGAAATCTGTGTGCTGTTTTTCTGTGTGATTTGCAAATGGCAAATATCACTCCATCTTTTAGTTCTGTGTCTGTGGGATTTTTAATGAGTTAGCTCCCAAAAGAGAAATTTAAAGCAAAATTTGGGAAGGCCTACTTCAGCAATGTAGCTTAGTGGGCATCTCAAAAATGAGGGGAAGTAGGGCAGCAAGGGTAAGTTGCTGGATATTGAGCCTGCAAAACATGGCTTAGGTTGCACGAGTAGGTTGCAAGCAATTTATTTATCAGTATGTGGTTCATTTCAAATTTAGGTCGATGCACAAACTGTTTTTGCGCAGGGATGCTGTAGCTGATTGCGTGTCTGTAGCCTTACTTTAATCTGCTGTGCAGGCTATACACTTGAATTGAAAAACATCTCTCTGGCACAGAGGGTTCATTACTCATCTCTCTGGATCCTCTTAGCATTTGTTCTAGAGATATCTTTACTCTGGCTCATAAAATATACATTGGATGAAGACATCTTTCTGAATGCACCAAATGCACGTGTCTTAGAAAATGCGCTTGGGGAAGATACTTTTGAGTTTCCCACCGAAGTATTATTTTCTTCCATGTTCAAGCAATGTACTTCAAATGCTGGATTAACTATCATTAAAGCAGAAGATAGCATCAGAGTATGTGTTTGGCTTGGTACTTTTAACAAAATTTCATTAGGATTCTATAGCTGTTAGTGCTGTTTACATGTAAAATTTAAAAAAAGACATGAGAAATGCACATAAAGCAGGGTAATAGTCACTTGAATAAAGTTAGTGCAAATCTTGACTATGAGCGCACACATTGTACAAACATGCAGCGAACCTATTGGTAACCCTACAGCACTGGAAAAAGATTTGCCAAAAAACCATTTTGTCTGAAGATTTTGCTTTTAACCACTGCCAGTGTAGTATTTTCTTTCGTGCACAGTTCTGGTAAGCAATATGTATCCACAGGTAACTTGCACATTAAATATGTGTGCTAGAAGTAGGCATCCTCTGCCATGTACTGTCCAAATTCTGCATGATGCCATTTCTTGCTGGCAGGTAACTCCTGTAAAGTTTCAATTCTGATGAATGGGAGTATTATTTCCTTATCTGCCAGCCACTGCATTCATATATAAGGCTGTTTTGTCTTATTAGCTGTCACTTTGATTTGTAAAGAACTATTATGAGGGGTCTGCAACTGTGATGCTGATATAGGGGCTGGATAACACTGATTTTTCTGGCCGGTTAGACAACAAGGGCATGCACTTGACACAGAAGGTTACAGTGGTCCTGGTCATACTTGGATATTAAAATATTTGAAGACACAGAAATTTATGTATCTCAGCTGATAGTTCTGCATTTCTGGAAAGTAATGTATAATTTCTGTAGCTTGTTCTACATTTTTATAAAATATGTTGTTGTGTATTTTCTGACACTTCATTATAACTTCAATTTTTCAGAGCAAGTCAGGTAATAATTCCATTGGGTATTACATGGTTCTGTCAGGTTAAATGGCATTCATTGATGAAATAGTTGATTAATATATTATTTTCCATTGAAATATAGGTGCTCTACTGAACTGTAAGAAATTATGAGGAGTGTTCAAAAGCCTTAGTGAAACTTAGGATAAATATTTAAGGGTACATCAGTTTTTTTCTTTCTTTCAAGTCAGTTTAAGCTTGTGATGTTAAAAGAGATAAAAGTTGTAGTAGTCTGTTAAATACAGTAAAGTATTCAAATAATATTACCAGTATTTGGCCTAGTGTTCAGCTATAACACATTTTGAAGATTGACAGTGACATTCAGTTCACTGCTTTCTGAGAGTAACTACTGAAAAATAATTACTTTAGGATGAACTTCCACAACTCATGTTCTGAGAATATGATCCATTGATCGCTACTGTTAGTTCAGCTTGACTTCAAGCTGTAAATATGTGAAACTGGGCTTGCTGAAAATTGTATAAATGTCCTGACTGCTATCGCTTGCAAGGAGTGCATGGATATAGATATCTTAGCGATTTAGCTTCCAATCTGAAGTCGGCAACGGCAGAATCATTAAACTATAAATCATGAAACATCACTTGCAAGTTTAATTTTGGTAAATTTTTACACCACCCATATTTTCTTATGGTGTACATCATAAAATATCAGCTGAGTTAATTTATGAGAGAAGAACATGAAAGGTGACTTCAAATTAGACCATGACAAAAGAAGAATAAGGCAAAGGAATCTGGTTTTTATTCTCTTTATTATATTTCATTTTATTACGCACCATTTTTCCGCCTGGATACAGCTGACTCTGTCTGGTGTCATTCAGGTGTTTATGTCATGCTCCCTGAAACCCCTGGTTCGCGGGGCCTGGAAAGGGCCCTTTCCCAGGCCAGGGTGTGCCTGGCAGCACTCACTCATTGGGGCTTGGAACCTTAATTCTGCTGTGTTCGTGTCTCATCCATTTCCTGCTTAACAGGAGAAGCTCTCAGCTTATGCCGCTGTAGCTTTCAAATATCCCCTTAAAATCATTGCAAGGAGAAGCTTCCATCTAGGCACTTGGCAGTGCGTTCATTGTGGTGATGCCAGTGCTTTTGAAGTCCTGCTGATGTCCTGTTATCCGACCTGGAAATTGTTTCCTTTTGATGATCTGTAGCAGGGCTTTTTACCTCATCTTAGCAGGTGATTTGCTGCGTGCTTACAGCGTGGAAGCTGGGGGCAAAGAACAAACAGGCAAGCAGCTTGAATGGTTCAGATTTCTTTCCCAAGTTGCAGGGAGCAGGAAAATGCAAGCCTGACATGTTTGGCGGGATCTAAAAATAGCTGTAGTTGGCTCCACCCCTCTATGACTTGTTTCCAGGAACACAGTGAGCTGTTGAGCTATTGAATGTGAAGTATATTTAATAGATCGCAGTCTATTTCCTCCCATCTTTAAAATTCTGCCAGTGCCTTTAAGTGGTTTAAATTTGTCTCTTTTTTTAATCCACTTTTCTGAAATAAACCTTTACTTTTGACATGAGCTGATTTAATGTGAAATTAAATTCAGAAAAATCCAAACAATTTGATTTCCATAGGTAGATCTTCCAGCACTCGGAACAGTTGTATTTAATAATGAAAAAGTCAATAATCTCACAAGTCTATTGGAAAAGTAATTTTGGTCTCTTAGAAGACTTTGTTGTGGTCATGCATTTCTCTTGAACCTTGAGGATTGCCTTAAAAGCGTTGCTTGAACATTGCCACATGACTGATTTTACAACAAGCAACATTTGTCATGCCAAAAATGACTAACCAGCATTTAACAGCTTTGCTGTGTGATATATAAGCTGTTTTACTGGTTATGCAGCAATGGTATCAGTAAGCTGTTAAGTTTCATGTAAAGGTACACAGAACTATGAGTTTTCCATCCAAAAGGGTGGATGCCTGTGAGTAAGAAACAGTACTCAGAAGGGCTAATTAGCACTTTCTATGACACATATTTTAGCAGTCAGTGCATTTCTTGATGGTTGAAGGCTTCAGATAGTGAAGAAGAAAGCTCCTTCAGGAAAAAGGATCTGCAGTACACTCTGAGATTTAAACAAGCTGCTCTGTTTGTAAACTCCTGTAAGAGCCCGTTGGAGGATGATTTCTGCCTCTGATGAAATATTCCTACATTTCTCTTTGCTGCTTGACAACCAGTTTTTGTGTTTTCCAGAAGGCTGGACTTCCTTCATCAATGTCTCGGTATCCACGTGTTTGTGGGAGAGATGGTGCAGGTTTCTTTGATGCATCTTTGCCTAGGGACTGATGTAGATTGTTTGACCACTAACGAAATGGCTTTACAGTCTGCTGTTGATAGTGCATTTACAACTTGCATTTTAGGCCTTTTGTTAAATATTTCATAAATACAAAGTCAACCATTGAAATTTAACGTGCACATTTTTCAAAGTATTTTTACAAACCTGAAATAAAATAGTATGTAATGTTAAATATAGTGCATGTATATGTAAATGTATATAAGATAGTATATAATATTAAAGCAAGCCAGTTGTTTAAAATGTGCTTTTAAAGTACATATGGTGGCTTTTCATGATCTCTGACATTTGTTGCTTGCCTTTCATTGTCTGAATATGATGATCTCAATGGAGTTTCTTTTATGAGCCTAAATTTTGCATTTTACTATGCATTTATTAGCCCTAAATTTTGCATCTTAATAAAAGTCTGAGATTATTCCCCAAAACATTTTGCATATAAAAGTAATGATATGAATATCTTTAAATTCAGTAATTGTTCTGGTAAGCTCATGATGAATTAACTTCTAGAGAATACACTGTATTATCAGTACAGAGTTCACAGTTTTACTGAAGTGACAAGACCTTTCCATTTTGACTCTTCCCTTGTAGTAAGAAATTTGATTGATAGAGAGTAGCATGTAGAGGCAAGATGACAACTTTCCCCCTGGATGGGCTCAAAGAATGACGTATTGCTGTAGGACTCCAGAGGGGACTATGCTGCCAAGGACAGTGACTTAGATGTTACAATTTTGCTCTGCTATGCTGTGTGTTATGCTTTATGCTTACATTACAGAACCCAGCCCGGTTAGTGGTAAAACAAATATGAGGTATGAAACAATTGTTTTCAGAGGATTTCAAATCCAAAGCATCATGGCTATCTATACTGATTCCTGAAATGGGGAGAAAAATTTAGCTTCAGCAAGTAGGAAAAAAAAAGAAAAAGCTGGGCAGATTTTCCTCAGTGTGGATTTGAATATTCAGGGCAGGTAGTTAAACTGTGTTGGTACTGTAGAATGCTCATATCAAAGCAAACCTTAATGCAGCTGCCCTCTCTCTTCGCTTGGTTTGAGTCATGCAGTCCAGAAGAGACTGGTCTTTGTTTTGGGAAAGCAGTTCAGCTGTGCAGCTGCTGCAGAGGATTGAACTGAGCTGTCAGTCACTGACCTGGATACCTGCTCTCTGACATGGGGTGTGAGTCTGTACCTTTCTGCTGCCTTAGTACGAGGTGCAAGGCCATGGCTTGTCAGGTCCTCGTAACTGATTCCTTCAACTAAGGTGAGGGATGTCGCGACCCGCCATAAGGTAATAAATACAGCATGAAGCCTAAAAGGTTGAGGATGTAGCTTAGACCAACTGTGCCTTTTATTCCTCCTGGGAAGTGTGATTCAAGGGAAGAGGGCACATTTGGAGTAAATGTAGTACTGTTCTCAAAAGTAGTCATTTAGTTTTATACTAAAACCAAAATTGTGTTGCTTCTCCTTCTTCCCTTTCTCCATCCCTCCAAACATAACAATTTCATTTAGCCTCATACCAGCAAGACTAGTTGACAAGAAACAACTAGAGTATTTGTAGTTATTTTAAACTAGAGATTTTTCACTGCTGTCCCTAGAGGCCTAAAATGCTGTTTCTTTGCCTATTAAAATCCTATTAGTCTTACTTTCTCCACCGTTATGAGGGTGATCATGTTTCTGGTCCTCTCCTTAAGTCACAAGCTATCTTGATTTATTGGTTAATTTCTAAACCAGTAATTTCTTGTGTAAAAACAAATCCTGCTACCTCTAATTCGAGTATAAGTGATTATAGCAAACAGGGTTTTGACTTGTGTAAGTAAAGTCAAATATTACTACAGTTACTTTCATATATTATTTCAAAGGTGAAAAGGAATATCTGGACTAACTAACTAAGATGGATTTTGCATTTGCAGACTGTCTGAAATAAGAAGTGTTCATCTAATGGATATTATGATGCTTTTCATGGAGTAACACTTTTACCAAATAAGTCTTGTAATTTTCTTTTTGTTGGTCTGTTACTAGGATCCGTACTATAGATTTAATGATGTGATGTACAGATGGATCTCACTAGATAACTGGACTTACAGCAGGACGTTTAAAACTCCTTTTGACATCAGGTATGCAGTAAAGATATGTCTAAAATAGTTCTGTGCCATCTTTAATGCAGAAATGCAAATTAATCCATCAGCTCAAAATTTGCGTAATACTTTTGTATCTAACAAAATAAATTATCGTCCAGCTGCAAAACTGTTGCTATAGAACACTTCAGTTGTTGTTTTTTCCTTTTTTTAATTAATTGTTAAAAATTACCTACGAATTGTCAACTGAGAAATTATAATACTTAGGCTAATTGGAAGCCATCCCATCTGATATCTGCTGTGTATGTGAATATGCTGTGTTGTAGACCTGAGCTACTTCAGCTGTCATCTTAATTTGACTATTTAAAGATATAATGAACCAAATGTTTTTGGAGGTAGTTGAGGCAATTGCTGCTATAGATAATGGTGATATACATTTTTATATTGTCTGTCTCCTGTATGTTGTTAACTCTAGGTATTCTAACAGTTTTTCACACATATGTTGTCTTCTGTAGGAAGTGGCAGAAAGTGAATTTGGTGTTCGAGGGCGTAGATACAGTAGCACAGATCCTGCTCAACAATGTCACTGTGGGGAGAACAGACAACATGTTTAACAGATATGTAAGTAATGAGTTTATTTCTGAAGGTGCTTCTGTTTTTTCATCAAAGCTCTTTTGTTCTGAGCACTTTCGGTCCATTTAAACACACATAAAAATAAGTGCTTGGACACAGGCAGTTTTGAGCTGAAGGCTGCCTGTATAACCAGCTAAATGTTAGAAAGAGAAGTGCACTTACCTTTTCAGTAGCAACAGTGTCATATCTAGAGGTGAACGTGTCTTGTCCTAAATGAGAGGACCAATGCAAGAGGATCAGTTCAGCTAATAATATGTCTTACTTCTTGGGATCTGTCCCAGCTCCAGGAAAACATAAGCTTAAATCTGTTATATTAGCTGTAAATCTGCTTACTAATTGGTATTAGAATTGTTTACCTGTGAATACTGCAATGAAAATGCATGCGTTTTAAAGCCTTTGTTAGTGTTTCTGTGCTTTTGTTTTTTAAACAGAGTAGTTTATTTTTAGTATTGCATTTCTGATGACATTGCCTTGCATTTTTGAGCTTAGCCTATGTCAGCATAAGAGCATTCATCATGGAATGATCTTGAGAGTGGCAAAAACATTCAGACTAATTGTATAACTTTAAAATATAAAATTAATATGGTACTAACATAAGAAACAATCCTTGCTTTTCTGTTAAAAGAATCAAAATGTTAAGAGTTGAAGAATAATAGTGGAATAACTGAATGACAAATGAAATCTGGTGTCTCCGTATCTCAGCATTTACCATTTTGGCAGATTTTATTGCAGAAGCACTGGACTGAGACATGAGAGATAGATTCTGCCACCTGGGTCTGTGTGACCTGGGATAAACCACTTAGTTTCTCTTTGACTTAGTTTTACCATCAGTGAAATACGAAATTTCATAGAGCTTATACAAAATTGTAATTATTTACTCTTTGGAGAGTATCTAAACATTTGCCATTAGCAGGCTCTGTAAAGTTGGGAAGTGGCATTATTTTGTCCATATTTCTGCAACTTCATTTTGTCTCAGATTGTAACAGTTCATGAAATGGCCTTCACTGTAAAACCAGAGTGTATCGCATTAAATTGGGTCTGATTACTCTGACCCAGACTTCTGCTTTGTTCACCTGTTCCACATGGCTACAATGTCTGCAGGAAGAATGTCCAAAGGCTCTTAATGGGGCAGTGCTATTTGCTTTGTAGTTTTCTGCTCTGTGCTACAGACATAAGTGATGCGAGTCGGGCTGCCCCCAAGTTAGAAGAGATTGCCAAGACTTGGCTTGTCACAAATGAACACTGTGAGGAATAAATGCGTTATGAGCCATTGGAACCATATTGTCCTGATACGCAGGATAATTCTGAAATGGAACATTTCTCCTATCCAGCCACACTGAAGGGGTTTTTGTGACCCAATGAGGAAGCCCCAGATACTTCATTTGGTGCTGGCATAGAATGTGTGTCTGTACATTTTGGGAATGAGAATGCAGGCATCATGAAATACAGCTTTGCAGCATTCACAGACAAGGCAGCTCAACCTTGCCATAGGTGAGTTGGCAGCACAGTGTGAGTTGGAAGGACTCTTGTGTAGACCAGATTTCTGAGTTGTCTTTCTCAAGATGCAGGTGAGTTCTGGATGAGGAAGGAAGGTAAAGATTCTCTTGCTGTCCTTGTCCTTCAAGCACTTCTGTGTGCAAGCAGAGTGTTACAGCCTGCAATGAGGGCTTGGTATGAGGAAAGTGGTTTGCCCAGAAACAACTCTTTGTATCTAAAACACTGCTGTGTATTTTTGAGGTTTTTTTAGCTTAAGAAGTAGCTTTTCCTTCAAAACCAAAGCATGTTGAGACTGTACTTCAAATGCCTTTGAATAATATATGAATAGTATTAAAATTTTCAATCACATAAATAAATGTCAGCACTGTAACAATTCTGTTCTGTTATTTGTCCTAGAGTTTTGATATCACCAGCGTGATCAAGGAGATCAATTTTGTTGAAGTTCATTTCTTGTCGGCCATTTCCTATGCAGCAGAGCAGAGCAGGTCTCACCAAGCTTACAGCATCCCCCCAGCCTGCCCTCCACCTGAGCAGAAAGGAGAGTGCCATGTGAATTTTATCAGAAAGGTGGGGGCACAATTGTCTGTCTCTGGCTTCTGAAACCTGCAATGTCATTTTATAAGTCGGGCATATTTTGTATTGCAGCTTCCTTCTCCTTTCTCCCCTAGAAACCTGTAATCTAGCATGTTGATAATACGATAGGCGTGAGAAGGCGAGGCTTCAAATCTAAGTAATAGGAATGTTTATAAAGGCTATTTTCAGCAAGGAGTCAGCAAGGAGACTTGCTGCTAAGAGAGCAGGATAGTATTGGGAAATGTACAATCATTACATTTTGATCCACTGGTGGGTTTAGCAGTGTATGCTGACAATGGAGTTCACTGTTGCAAATACCAGTGTGTATTGCCAAGGCTGTAAAAATCTCAGCCAAGCAGCTTTGTGAGTGTTTGCTGTTGCTCATGTGCTGTGCTATTTATACTGGGCAGATCTGGCATGTCCCAAGAAATGTTATCTAACAGGGAACCTGCTCTCATTAGTGTTGAGAAGTGTGACTTGTAAGTACATATTCATTGAAAATGAATGAAGCTCAGAAACTTCAATTTAAGACATGACTTCATCACTGTTAAAACTTATTGAAGGCAAACTATTGTTTGAGGAGCATCTCATGTATTTCTGTTAGCTTGGCAGCAGATAGAGGCAATGGCTAGATGATCTTATTTTGGAATTTTTCATTTTATGTGTCTTTTCAGGTTTGTCTCCACTTAAATGCCTTTCTTGTTAGCTATTTTCAATATTTTTAATGAAGTATTTTTAAAGACTCCTAAAAAAATGACTAGAATCCTGTTAATTTAAACCTGGATGTAATTTCCTTTAAAATTCATAAACATGGACTCCATATTGTCCGGAAAAGATCCTTTAGGATTAAGATGTTGTCTCTATTTCTACTTGCTGCTATTTTTATTTTCACTACATTTTGGAAGGTTTTGTTAATTCTTCTGAGTCCAGTGTGTTTCTTAGAAATCAGTACAAGGAGAAGCTTGGGAGGAAGAAGGCATTAAACAGCTGTAGTCTTATTTATAGAGCAGAAATGGCCAGGAATGATTTTATGCTTCACTGAACTTCACTGAACTTCACTGAACCTTTAAATTTGTAAGAGGATACTGTAGTGCTTTTCCTCAAATGAGTTATTTGACTGTACTTGAAAGTTGCTCCAGAAATTTCCAGAAATGTTTTGAGTTCCAAGTATATGGTAACAACAGCAGCTATGTCACATTAAAAAGTAAACAAATATAAGAGGACATTTCTAAAGTAAGCTGGTTTCCTGTCTGAAAGTAATGGAGAGCTGTTTAACACATTTCAGGTGCAGTATTAAGTGCAGTGAACTTACCTAAAACTGACCAGGATTTGTGGCAGAACACAAGCCTGTCACTGGTAATGTACTTCAGTGATACAAGCGTGTTGTTCTTATGACATAGCAGTCTCTGCAGTGTTATTAGTGAAACCTGACAATCTGCCAGTGATTTGTTAGGTAATTTTTTTATAAAGGGAAAATTGCTTTCAATTGGCCTTGTTTTCTAAGAATATGCTCTCTCTGATTTTGTGTTTGAAATAGGTACAGTTTTTCCTTCCTGGAAGGCTCTTTTGCAATTTGATAGGCTGGCAGGCGGACTGTAGAGATGCAAGGGATAGGCCAGACTTGTGCAATGTGGTTTGCCCAAATTAGTATGCCTCGGCTGTAAGTTATTAGTCTCTAAATTTAGAACTGTGTGTCACTGTACAAGACTTCAGGAGATCTATTGTATTTGCTTTGGGGCTGGGGCTGTGTGAAACTTGGAGGGCAGCTGAATAGATGTCGGCAAGGGATTTGTTAACTAGGGGTCTGACCAGGTTTGAAAAACAGCTAAATGGAAATTAGTGTAGGTACCTCTCTGCCTGACCAGCATTTTATAATTCTGACAGTTATTCTGATGTTAGAACCAGAACTAAGCTACTTCTCAACCATGGTTTTGTTCCCTTTGTTTTTGTATAAGAGAACTATTAAAAGGGGAGAAACAGCGAACATGACTGAACTACAGAAACGCACCAGACATATGCATCTCTTTTCTTGTACTTAACTGTGGTGTTACTACTAAAAATAGGAGATAACGTATTTGTGATACAATTTTTAATTTGATAGTGTTCTTTACTGTAACATTTCTAACCATCGGTTTTCTGCCTAGTTTGTCTTTTAGATGTACAATTAAATACTGATGTTCCAAGCTAAAATAATTCGTAGTTAAATTGAGAGTAATCTGCTGGATTTTTTATTTTATCTTTACTGTTTGTTTTGTTGTTTTTTTTAAGTGTGTGCTAGGTAATATAAAATTTCAGTAATACAAAATTTCTCTGTACATGGATGTTTAATACAAAATTTAATTTTTTATATACTGAAAAATAGGTAGTAGCAGCAGAGTTCTGGTCAAGCAATGAGAAAAAAAATACTGTAGGCTCTTCTGGGTTTATGGAAATTGGAAAACTTCTTATAGTGCATGCCAGTATTTTATTCCTAGATAGCAAATGTCTTTTATTTCTGGCACAGTATCAATGTCCATGTGAAAAATAGTCAATTGTAACATAATCATTCTGTATTCCAGGAGCAGTGTTCATTTAGTTGGGACTGGGGCCCTTCTTTTCCCACTCAAGGAATCTGGAAAGATGTTAGGATTGAGGCCTATAACCATTACCACCTGATTTACTTTTCTGTAACTCCTTTCTTTGGTAAGTCTTGTTTTTATTATTGTTTCACCTTTGGAATACAAACCATTTTATTGTTAAGCTTAATTAACTGTCATTTTAGGAAAAGTTCTGTTGGGTTTTTTGTGACTTTGTATGTAGTTCTTATCACATCACACCTTTCTAGGTTTTTAAATAGTACTTCAGTACAAACAATAGCAATTACAAATGATAGAATTCAGAAATTTTTGTTTGTTTGTTTGAGGGTCCCCAAATAACTGCAGAAGTAAATGTGTAGTATAGCTGAGGTTTGCACCTGTTCTCCATAGTTTTGAAAAATTTCTTTTTTATTGGCATGTGTTTTCACCAAGACTCCCAGTAAATATGTCTCACTTTTATCTCATTTTCATTTAAAACAAAGGCAAAGCTGCTATGAGAATTTAGTTTTCTGCTGGAAAGACAAATGCACAGTGAACTGAGTTTCAAGAGCACTGAGTTTTCAGGACAAAACATGAAGTCAGAGAGAAAAGCAGTCGTGCTATGCAAGGCTAATTTGTTGAGGCTGCAATCTGAGAGGATGGCCTCCTGCATTCCTGCTACCTGACTTACCAAACCGGTTTCCTCTCTTGCCCTGGTCTCTGATTTTCCTCTCCTTTGTCCAGAAGATCATTTCAGCTGAGCGAAAGTAGTTAATTTTCTGTTGATACTTTCTGCAAACAGTAATATGCCCCACTGTAGACCACCCATGTGCTTTCTTTCACTGCCTGTGGAACCCAGTCTTCAGTGGAGTGAGGGCTAGCACGAGTCCTCTGCACTGGGCTGAATTTCAGCCCTTGGTAATAGATTTGTTGTGTATGAATAAAAGAGGAAGATACCACTCCATGGCTGCTTTTAAAGCTTCCTGAAATAGTTGCAGGTCTTAGCTAGAATTAACATGACTGGAATTTCCATGGAAAGCCCCAGCACAGGTCCTGCTGCTCTCTAAAATTTAGTTAGAGTAAAAATCTGTTCGGGTCACTCCCACATTCCCACAACTCCACCTTCTGGTAGGTGAAATCTTGCTTTCTGGGTAAATGGAGAGAGCAAACCTCTTTCATTCAGCAGAGAGTGGTTTGGAACCAGAGTGAGAGCTTATTAGTATTCAAAATAATAACATTTGAAAAAGAAAGAGTAAATGAACGACCTGAATTTAAGCTTCATATGTACTTGTGTTACTTGTCAGATTCGGTGTCATTTCACTCATCTTTTGATCACTGAGTCTGCAAAAGATTCATTGTACTTGATTTCTCTGCGTAGACTCCAAAGTTCATGCAGTTAAGGATGGGCTTCAGTTTCTATATGCCTTTGGAGGGGAGGCAAGATGCACTGTAATGGGTGACTCTTGTGGGGTGGGTTTTTTTTAACCTTTCAGCATTTCTGAAAATTGGTCTTCCCTGACTAATGCTGAGTGTAATATAAACTTGGGAATTCAATCACTGCTCTTCATTCCACAAAAGACAGTGAAAATCACACAAGGGCTAAATGTATTCTTTGCTTTTGGAAGGAGCTCACTCTTCTGGAGGAGGGAGAGCTAGACTATCTAAATGAAAAGAGAAAGTACATGATTAGAAGTTTGGGTATACAAAATACATCTTAGTTCTAGTTTTCCTTGTTTTCTGTTTTTTTTGCTTTTGCTTATATGTTAATCAGTAATATTTGAAGTATAGGATTAGCCAGATTGTGTTTGTAGCTGCACAATTAAATTGCTGAAGTTAATGGGAAATTTACACATAAATCTTGAGTACCCTTGACCCTGGCTTGCCTTATTCAGTAAGTTCTGTAAAGGAGAGGACCCTCTGAGGTAACTGTAGAGGGATCTCAGGGGAGTTATTGACTTGTTTCCTCCACCACATATTGGTGGCAGAAGGGACACAAAGATATAGCCCATCAAGTCTAGACACAGTGGGCCCAATTCATCCCCAGCATAACTCCATTCATTTTGTTTAGTGACTCTGGGATGAATTCAGCTCGTTTTCAGTTAATACTGTTTTTGTTTCATTGACAAAAGTGATTGTACTGGCTTGTGATTACGATCTTTCCCAAAGAGTACCATGTTCATATGAGTGCTGACTAAAAGCAAATATGATGCCTGTGGGAGTTGGTGGGAAAAAAATCCTTCCTAATGAAGTGACTGGTGTCAAGGTCTCTGACTTTTGTACAGAACTCTGAAAAAAAATCTGGATGGCTTTTGAATAAAAAAAAAGAGTTAAGAAACATGAATCATATGGCATTGTTCTCTTCCAAGTTGGCAAATGTAAACCCAGATGTCAAATGCACTAAACAAGCATTAAACTTGTAGGTCTGGTTAAAGCACAGCCAGAAAATTGTTAGATTTAATCTTAGGTGTTTGAATTTTTTCTTTGATGAGAGATCATGTTATCTAAGAAGTATATAAACATAATTCTTCAATTCCAACTTTTCTCCCATTCACTTAGTAAAGAGTGTGCAGCAGTGGTGTCTTGAAATCCAGTCTATTTTTGATGTAGTCAGCTCCAAGCCAATTGCAGGTCGTGTGATGGTGAATATTCCCAAATTGCAAACACAGCAAACATTCAGTGTGAAGCTTCAACCTGGAGAAGGCAGCATTGTGCTACTTGTAAACATCAACAAGGTAAGGAGGTGTGTGTGAAAAGCTATCCAGCTGCAAAACATTTCCACTGGTTTCTAGTGTGTCTTTCTGCCTCCATGCCAGTTTTATGCCTCCCTCCCCTTCCTTACTGTGTTCCTGACTTTTAACAACAGTTCTGTACCCCTTGCAGGATAGGAGACCGGTTCTTTTCCTTTCTAAAAACTGATGTCTGTGGAGCTGTGTAGCTCAATGTAAAAATGATGATGAAGCCTTAAAAAAAAAATCACATCATCACTGGCCACTGTTAAACGAGCTATTTTGAGGTATTTAGGTAGATAACCTTTGGATAGCCTGTGTCACTTCACCTCACTGGCAGCAGATATCTCACATGCTGTTGTTTACTGGATTGACTGGGACTAGAATATACTACAATATGCACGGTTCTCCCAGGAGAGAGAGGAAACATTCTTGAAACCTCTCAGTAGACACTGTTTCAGGTAAATGAAGAGCCCTATAAAAAACTTGTCTGGCAGTGAGGTTGGCTGGAAATTTTGTGGAGTAATACTTCCTTACGCTGGTCTGTAGTCCTTTGGATAGACAAAACTCAGGAGGAATTTTGACAAGTGAAGGATGTTCTAAGGAAGAGACAAGTCCATTGAAAAACAATGAATTTGGTATGCAATCCAGTGCTGAAAGAGGAAAGAATTGGTTTGCTTGCTTTCACAGGGTGCTGGGAAGCTATCTGGTGGTAGGCTTAATTCACTACCATTATTTAACTTTTGTAAAATTTGTTGCTTTTGTTTTTTTTAGAAACTGTTGAGTTTTATCATACAGGTGTAATTAAGGAAAGATAGGCTTGAGAGATTAAGAAAATTAGTGTGTCTGTTCTAGCTGACGAGTGTCTTGAATTAGGCAGTGAGCCCAGTGTGGCACAAAGAGGTATGAACTAGCACAGAGAGCAGTTCCCTGCTGCAGAACTGAACCTGACAGCGCAGGCTCAGCCCAGTGGGCAGAGTGGGAGCCCTGGCTGTTCTCCATGGGAGCTACTGTCTGCTTCACGGCCACGGGACAGTTGGATTTGTGGGAGAGTGATGTGCTATGCGAAGGAATTTGGGGCTTTTGACCATTCTGGCACTTAATAACATTTGAAAGTCAGCCTTCAATTCCTTCTGTATTTTACTGGCTCTCTGGGATTTATATATTTCTGTGTAACTCTGCATTTGTTTTCCTAGTTTGACTGTATTATGTGTGTATTCTTGAGTTCACTTGTCAGTTTTTTGAGTGGAGAGAAAATGTGTTAAAAGGCAAGCATAAAAGTGTTAAAAGGCATGTTATAGTATGCACACTCAGTGACTTTCTTGCTTATGTGCTTGGTTTTATTTTGACACAAAAGCATACAAACTTACAATTTTTGTTACTGTTGTCATCTGATATGCAAGTTACATGAGCAAGTGCAAATACCCAGTTTCATTTAAAACAATCATTATTCTCTGCTTTGCCTTTTAATGGATTACAGTAAGCAGGCACTGCAAAGTGAAACTTCAGAAGTTATTTTTGTATATTTAATTGCCCCATCACCAACCTCAGAAGAGACCTGTTAATGTAGTGCAACTGCAAGTTCGTGAGGAAGCACTTCCTTCAGAGCAGAGGCAGCAGTGGTTCATTATTCTTTGTGCACAAAAGAGTTTGCTGCATGAATTCACATCAGCTGATTTTTGAGAAGCCCTGAAATGTGTTCTCATGTATTGGTGAGGCTAACAGAGCCCTTAGTCTACAGAGCAGACTTGCGTGGTGCGTGTTGAATACTGAGACCTCGCCAGAAATTTATTTCTGTTTGAGAGTTCATTGCAAATTACGTTTTGGAGTCAGTAGGTGTTTAAGTGGTGTGTATCACCCGAGATGTGTATCAGTCTTCCTGCAGTTGCCACACAAAGTGCTGTGTTGCCAACATGACAGCGTTTTGCTTATCAGCTAATGGTGAGCGTAGGGGTGACATCATTAGTGGCCAATGAGATGCTACAGTCCTTCCAGGCAGCTGCGAACACTCCCTTGTTGTTGAGGCACACGCTGATTCTGTGCTTCCATTTGTATCCGTGCAACACAGAGATTAGTACTTCTGCAAAAGCAGTTATGATAATTCTGTATCAGGGAAGCTGAAATGTTGGTAGATACATTATGATTGTGTCCAAGTGTGGCTACAGCAAAATATATTGTTGGGCTGCTCTCTGGCCCCAATTTATTTGAAAAGATGAGGCACTCCTTGCATGACTCTATTCAGTGCTGATCCCTCCATTGTTTGGTTGCGTACGTTATTGCTTTCTTTCCACAATTTCTGTGTTGTGCACTCAACTGGCAAATGCTGGCAACGGGATGAACAGCAGAAGCAGGCTGCTGGAATGAAGATATAAATAGTACTCCATGATTAGAAAAATGAGAAAGTTGAATCATTCTGTTGTCCTAGAAGTAGTATTTTATGTTTGTAAAAAGTATGGAGTACTAATGATGTGATTAGGAAGCTTAGAGAAAAAGCAGAAAACACCAAAAAGAAAGAATGAAACTTAGCATTTGTCTTAAAAGCTTGACATAACTGAAGCAGTCAGTGTAGTCACATATTACCAAAATCGCAGTTCATATGGAATGCATATGGAATGTTGCATGTGATAGTTAGAAGTATTGGTGAGAGGAGGTGCACGATACAGAGGCTAGTGAACGATGTCTGCTCCTGACACAGATATTTGGGGTTTGGAGGAGTAGTCTGTCAGTGTGCCTTGGCTTAAATGCAGCAGCTAGGCGTGTGTGTGCATGTGTATGTGTGCTCATGGCCTGCTGTAGAGACAAGATGAAGTGCCAGCCTGGATATTAGTGGAAGAAATCATACTTCTCTGTTTAAATGGTTTTCACCTTAGAGCTACAGCTGGTGGAATCCCAGTTAGCCTACCACAGCTGAAGCTCACAAGCTCATTACACTGGTGGTAATTCACTCAAAGACATCTGAGCCCCCAGGTGCATTTTATGCCTCTTTTTATACGTGTTGCTCTGACTTTCTCTCTTATCTGTTCAAGACTTCTGCAGTAGAGGCTTGGTGGCCAAATGGACATGGAAAACAAACTGGATACAACATGAAAACAACTTTTATCATGGAGACAGGATACCAAATTGAGAAATTTTCAAAGGTGAGCCCTTCCGATTAATTACATCTGGCATTGCACTGTTACTGCTAGGACATCTGTTCTGCTTAGCTGGTAGCTAGAGCTCTTAAATATTTTGTTGGATTGTAATATGCATGTGAAAATGCTAATGAGAAATAAGATTTTTTTTTCATGTCACAATGTTTGGTTACTTGTTAACCTGTTTTCTGGTAGCCTGAGCTTGTATGGATGCCTTTAATTGTATTGAAACTGGAAGATGGCTTATAGTTAGCTGGAAATCTCAGAAAAGAGATATACTTAATATACTGTGCTGTTGGCTTTGTATCATGCACTGGAAAATCCTTTTAGATTTCTATAGATTATGTGAAATCTTAGTACTGAGATTTTTCTTGTTAATTCAGTTTTTGAAACAGTTACAGGATAGACACACTCCTAAAAGCTTAACATACATTCATTTATTAGAATGTTAATAGATGTGCTTCAGGTTTAAGAAGAGGTAACATCTTAAATATGACCATGAAGGTAATTTTTGGGGATATTTGCATAGGATTTCTATAATACACTGACTGTTTAATTATCTGTTTGGTTTTGCTAAGAACCCTAGAGAGGTAATTTCCGCTTGTCCATTCAAAAGAAGAATCATAGAGATTAGGCTGGGCTTTTTATAGCATCAACATGTGGAAATAGCCAAGTAAGTTTATGCATTTATTAGGTGGTTCTGATGTATATTGCTTCAATAAAAATTAATCTCGTCTCCAGGCATCTGTATTTGCTATAACATTTGTTCATGTGAAAAAACCCTGTGAAAAAGCAATAGCTTCTGGAGTCCTAGTCTTTATAGGACTAGTCCTTAGTTTAATTATGAAGTCATAATAATAATTCTTTGCTATTATTAGTGATTTAATTTTGAAACAATTAAAAACCCCACACCAAGTAAACACATTATATTATGTTCGGAAAAACTAGTTGTAGGAAATACAGCTATAAAGCCTGTAAAAAGTAAAATTCTGTTGTTACTGTGTGAAAAATGCACAGTGATAGGAAAGCTAATCAGTTCCATTTGTGTGGTTGTGTCAGAATATTTCACAGAGCTCTGTGGTGTGTGATGATAAGGACTTCATGGTCTTCAAAAGATATTCAGAAGCCTCTTTTTTTCTGCTTAAGGGGAAAGAGAGGGGAAGAAAGCAAATGCACCACATAGTGGGTATTACAAATCAACCAGCCTTTAAAGCTTTATATTGTTAAGTCTAGTCTTCCTTCATATGTTTTGTGAATCTCTGTCTTGGATTCTGACAGATGCACCCGCACACCATCACCCCCACCCAGAGCTGTATGAGTGGAAAAAGGCTCCGTATGCAGCTTTTTCACTTTCTAGCACAATTTTCTCTTATGTCAGCAGGACTAAATAGCAACACTCATATGGCTTAATAAGAACTTTGAGTAGTTCAGGAGATACAATCGAGGATTAATGTTCCTGAAAGTTCTTCTGTTATCAGTTCTGTTGTCTGTCTATCTAGTACTGACTATATTAAGGTGAAATACATTGCCCACTTCCACCCTTTTTTTAAGAAAAGAATTATTGGTGAGACATTTCACAAGTGGTTTGTCTCCATATGAGCATCTACGTTCACTTTGGACAGGCAAAGACGTAAGGATGAGAATTGTACATGTGAGAATACACAGCTTGATCTTATGGCAGATTTGGCTCCTCTTAACTTGAACTACTCTCTGGATTTTGACATGTTAGAGTAGTCTTCAAAACATTAACAAATCCTTTGGGAATATTTCTGAGTGGCATGCCAGTATGTACTTTCAGGAGCTCTATAGAGCTCTAGCTAGCTGTGCTGGGAACCTCTTTGACTGAGGGAGGTACTTACTCATTCCTGTTCAGAGTAGCAGAAAACCAAAACAGAAGAAAGTCAACATCCAAGATGGGATTCGTTTTGGTTTTCCATTTCAGCATTTTGGTTTAGAGTTTGTTTCTCAGGATAACAAAGTCATAGATGGAAGTTATCTCAGAATGAAATTGATTTTCTTGGGTGAGGGTCTGCACAGTCCTATTTGCTATTGATAAGTTGCTTTTCTTCTTGCCATGCCTATATCAAGGAATTTATTACCTCTTTCACTGCCTCATAAGGCATTTGTTTGCTTTTCAGTTCTGTTTCCCCATCTTTCTGTATGCTTATTTCTTCAGCATGTACTATGAGTTTTTTTGTTTCATTAGACTATTTTAGTACTTGAAAGACCTCAGCCTTTAGCTGTCTTTCCATCCATCCCTCTACACCCTCTTTTCCCTCCAGGCCTTTTAGCATGACTTGCAGAAGTCTTTCCTTTTGGCTTTGTAGTTTTCACACCACTTTCATGTTGTGTGCTAATTTGTTAGGTCACTGGGGCATTCTGTGATCTTATTTCAGCTCTAGGCATCTTCGTCCTTATTACTTTTCCTACTGCTGAATCTGGGAATGCCAAATGTGATCCACAGGTCACTTAACTGTGTACAAAGCCTTTGTATGCGACTTAAAACAGGTATTTGTTTCTTAATTATGCACAGAACCAATTGACTGTGGTGGCTAGAGAGCCTCTTCTGTGTGCTCCAAGACTGGGAGAAATGTTCAGCCCTCAGGCAGCAAGCTCTGTCAGACAGATTTCAAGGTGGCCAAGGTTTTGGTAGCCAGAAAGGCACATAACTAAGCATACCAGATGCTAGTTGTCTCCACTTGCCCTTCTTTTACCCCACAAGGCAGAAGGAAGCTGCTGTAAGAACAGGAAGATGTGCTGTTTTACCAGATGGGCCCCTGGGGAGCAATGGAGTTGAGAACACAAAGGCACTGAACCTTGGAGGCCTGGGAATGTGAGCTGAGGCTAAGGAGCTTTTCCTCTTGCTCTTGCTGTATGGGTGGTCTTGGCTGAGTGTTTCAGCCTCTTAGATTGCCTCAGATTTGGCCAGTTCCACTTGAGCATGAATAAAGTGGTATCATGTTACTTCTGTTAGTAATATAAATACTCCATTACAAATGCACTCTGAGACAGTCACAACCTGCCTGATGACATCCATGAAGAGGATATCCCAAATACTTTGGGAGCCCCATCTGTAAATCCCATTCCACTTCGTGCCATAAAAAAGAGCCACAATGGAGACTGAGTTTTTCTCCAAGTAACTGAATTCACTGAGGAAGGTAATTTTTGTAATGGTTATTTTTTTTAATTCAACTTCTCATGTTAAAATAAATCTGCAATATTCTAAGATTGGATGTAAGACTCTTGTTCTAAAGCTAAGTTCATCATATTGGCCTATATTCAACCAACCCAGTGAGCAGTGGGATTGCAGCGGAAAAAGGGGAGGGCACACTGTCTTCAGTGCATGTATGTGCCCAGAGATATTGGACTGGGAGTCTGAAATGTTCCTTCAGTGGCCTGACTTTTTAGTTTTTCTCTGGAGCTGGGAGTTTCTTAAGTGATATGGATGCTGAGTCCAACTTGCCACTAATGCACTGTAGTCCCTGAGCAGTACTGTAAAACACTGCAGGACTTGGGCAAATCCCATTTTTTTATTCATTCAGTTTCTGTATTTCAGTCACTGCCATAATGCAGAGGGGTTCAGTTTGAGGTCAGTGTTCTGTAGCCTCCTCTTGTGCATCTAGTTTGTCACATACATTGTCTCCATACAGGTGTTTGGTTAATAATCGTTCAGTTGACTTAGAAGCACCAAAGAGGAAGCAAATAAGTGGTAATTTTCTTTTACTTCTCTACCTCTGGAAATAGTTTTGTCTCTATGTGTGATTTTTTTTTTTTTGATAAAGTGAAAGTTTAGAAAATGCAGTCCCATAGTGAGATTAGTCATTTCCCCAGCCTTGTTTCATGTGTGAAATAAAGAAATATGTTTTGTCTTAAAGATGTGTATATCCCTTGCCCTTAACTAGGTTAATTTTAGCCTGATTTACGGACAGATACTTGCTTCAACTTCAGCTTGTGGCGGAGGGGGAACAGGCTGTACTTTACAAGCTGAAGCCTTGTGGAGGTAAAGCAAATAGTCATCTGAGGGAGGAGTGGTTGCTATCTTAGGGGTAGTCTAGAAAAAATGAGGTTCCTTCTTTCCTGACCCAAACCTGTTGATTGGTGTGAGTTGGCTGAAATTTGCTGTTAGCTTTCCTCCACTTTATTTACTTTATTTAATTTCCCAGTTATCTCCCTATGATAATGAGCAACAGGTAAACAAAGAAAAAGAGGTTTTTATCTGGCTTTGATAAGTTGAACTGGAACAAGGATGCAGGAGAAAAAGAAGTTTCAAGCATCCCTGAACAAGATATTTTCTGTAACACTTTGCAGGTGCACAGGAGCAAACATGGCAGCTGTTCTGCATCTGCCCTGTGGCAGGTGGGGAAGACACCTCTACAAATAAGGGGACAGAGCAAAGTATTATTGCAGTGAACCGAGTGCTCTCTCATGACTGTAGAATTGACTGTTTATATCACTGCAGTCAGGATACCCCTTAGAGCACCACTGTAGCTTTGACTGAAGTAAAGTCCCAGAAAAAATGTGGAATGATTTCCTAAGAACTTTTATTCCACCTGCAACAGGAAGAAGGAATGTTTTCTTGTTTCAGGATCTACAGTACACAGTGTCATATATTAGGCTGAAAGAGCAGCTGTAAAAGTTTGGCTTCTGCTTGAGATGTGCTTTTATCTGGAATGGTCTTTAATACCTTACACGAAGTTAGTGGTTATTTAGGTGAACTGGTCTCTTTGAAACTGTATTGCTGATCATGCTGTTCAAACACAGCTGTGAAGGCCAGAGGGCCCTTCACTTGCAAACTGCTGTTTGTGTTTGCATGCATATCTTTTTAATTCCTACACCTATTACAAAGGTATCATTTCAGGGCAGTAAAAGAGTAAGATTTTGCTTTTACTAGATGAACCTGAAGCTAGGCATTTAGGGGCAAGACTTACAATTGAGCTGCTGGATTATCCTCCTGTGAGGAGAACATTGCAGATTAAATGGCGACTCTAATCTAGTGCAAGCACTGTATTCCTCTCACTGGTCATCAGCTGGAATTTTAACTGAATTCTACAGCAAGCAAACCTGCATCTGTCTCTTACTTACACACACGTGTGTGTGTATGCACAGTCATTTGCTCATGCTTTCTCTCTCTCTTAATTAGGTAGTAACTTTAAAAAGCGAACAGATTTATTGGAAGAATTATTTTTAGTGCTGTTACAGTGTGTTTTAAGCAAGCAGGAATTTAGAGATGAGACCATGTCTTGACTCCTTGACAAATTCCAAGCGGTTAAGTGTTCAGTTCTTTTTGTAATGGTTTTCTTTATTTATTTTGTTTTAATTCATTTTTGTCAGCTTTAAGTCTAAGTTTTATGTCTTCACAGGCTTATTTTCGGACAGTAGAACTTGTTCAGGAGCCTATTCCTGGCTCACCAGGTCTGAGTTTCTACTTCAGAATCAATGGCCGACCCATTTTTCTGAAGGGCTCGAACTGGATTCCTGCAGATTCTTTCCAGGACAGAGTGACCTATGACACGTAAGCCACATTTGATGTTCTCTAAGGATAAAGGATCATGTTTTCCTCCTTCTGATTCTCTATACGCCCTTTATGAAAGGTTGGCTTTAGTGGGTGGAACTGCTTTTAAGGTAGGACACTAATTATTGTGGGTTGGAGACTTCAGAATTAGGGCTTAATTAACATGAATGGATTGGAGTGTCAAGGCATGTAAGTGAGATTATTGATGGGAAGGTGATTTTTTGTAGTTCATAGGTTACTGGCCTTCTGGGTATTTTCATGGGGATTATACTGTACTCTGACTAAGCTTTGCTCTGGGTGGTTGGGGAACCGGGACAATAGAGCTGCGGTGTACATTCATATGCAATTTAGAGGCTGCCAGTATGATTTAAGGAAAAATGTCTGGAGCCTTAAAATGAGATTCAGGGTCTCAGTCTCTCCTCACGCTCTCATTCCTCCATTCTCACTATACATTGTGGAACTCAGAAAGAGAATGTACATTTCTGATTGTGTTTAAAAGAGAATTTGAATTCAAGTGATTGACATGCAAAGCAAGTAATATCTAAGAAGAAAAGGAACAATATAATTAATAAAATATTTTCTAAATCTAGTCATGCCAATACTTCTGTAAAACCACTTACTCACGTGTCACTCCATCTATGTAGTATTAAAAGGAACAAGCAACTTTTCCTGCACAAAAAATTACTTTTTGAGAGCTCTGTTGAGACATGCAGGCTTAGAAACCAAAGTATTTTGATGCTTTCTGTCAAAGTTATAAGTCTTAGTTTGCCTGCTAATGATTTAGGATTTGTGTTTTTGTAGGGTCTTTTCATTTGTTTTTTTTGGTAGGGGTGTTTTTTTCTTTTTTTGTTTGTATAACCTTAGAAACTTCTAAGTGATACAGTTTCACAAAACTTGTATTTTACAGATTAAGGCTACTCTTGAAGTCTGCAGCAGATGCTAACATGAATGCACTTCGGGTTTGGGGAGGAGGCGTATATGAACAAGATGAATTTTACGATATTTGTGATGAAATAGGAATAATGGTAAAAGCAATAAACACAGAACACTTATTTAAAAGCTGACAAGATCTTGTAAATGAAAATCTGTTTAAAATGAACAAAAATAAGAGAATTAGTACATGCATTCCAACCATCTTTCCAAAGGATATTATAGAGTATCAACCCAAGAAGTTAGATCAACCTGTTTTTTTGTTTGGTTGACTGGTTGGGTTTTTTAATTTGGATGGTTTATGATTAAAAAGGCTGTCGAATCTAGAAGTGATATTTTGGAGATTTTACAGAAGTCTGTAGAAGTTAGCCATGCTTTTCTCAGTTGTGGAAATGGATTTTATTTCCTTTAAAACTATTTTTGCCTTTACAACAATTGCTGAAAATGTTTGGATTTTTTTGGTTCAACCTTTTAATTTGTCCCAAAGTCAAACATGGAAGGCTTCATCCAAACAGCCATTTTGAACAAGCTACATTTGAGTATAAATGTAGCAGTAAGGGGAACACCTACTGCAATCACTAATCCTAGATGAGTACCATGAGATTATATGAGTTTGGAGACACGTATTAATAAGTTTTGATGACATGGTGACTAGATGAATGAAAGCCAAATTGCATCTGTTATTAAAAATCCTGGGAAGTGTGTTTGGTCTCTCTCTGCAGCATAAAAAGCAAGGAAAGAGAACTTGTACCTTGCTGCCTTCTGTATGTGCTTGGAAAAAAAAAAGTTACATCTATTTTAGTCATCTGAATGAGTGTCCTGATTTTCAAGGCTTCTGAGGACTTACAGTTCTTTCATTTTTGACACTAGGCACCTTAAGTAGACCACTTAGATCTGTGCCTATACAGTGATCAATGCAAGATTTAGATCCTATTTAACAGCCAAAATAGCAAGTAGATGCAGAAAATCAGATCCTTTTTCTGGAGGGAGTGGTGATGGAGGTTTTTGGTTTTGTTTCTTCTGATGGTCTTGCAAAGGCTTAAAAGGTGCCTTGGAGTCAAACTGTGCTTAAGGAAAACCAGTGATACCTCGCTGAGAAGTAGTGAAAGTTTCTTTCAATAGAGTTTTGACTCCACACAGTTAGTCACTAAAGGATTATGAGTGACTCTTCGGCAATAGCTTTGCTTTTGTATACAGTGTTAGGATTGTAACAATTACTAATGGAGATCCATTACCCCCCACTGTCTTGTGCCCTGTCTTTAGGTTTTTTAGGGAATGTATACTGAAAAGAGCCATGGAAAAGCATGTTCTCACTGCAATCAAAATGCAATTACATGAGGAACTGGTCTGTCTCTCTCCATGTAGTATGGTGTTCAGAAAAGCGTAGTCTCCTATAGACTCCTTTGGGTTAATGTGCTCATTGTAGAGGTCTTTCCATTGACATTTGAGATAGACTAGCAGGAGTCTCAAAGTTACAGCAGTTTAATAAACAGAACAGATAAACAAGAAATCTTAACCATTTCACTGGGCTTCTTTCCTTCCCCTTTTTTTTTGTAATTCTTCTCCTTCAAGGTACAAATGGAGTTTATTGTTGTTGAATTGAAAGGCTTGTTGTTCTCTAATGATACTAATTTGATCGTTCTTTGAAGAGAAAGATCACTGTGTTTTTAGAGGATCTAGTTTGTTTCTGCCCCTCTTACTGTGTAAGATTTGGTATTTTTGGGGATCATTTTGTATGGAAGTGTTTTCTTAATCAATATACTTTAACACCGGTTAAGTGTGTTTGATACTATGCTGGAAGAATTACTGTCTCATTAAGTAATGGGGATTTGGTGTTACACCTGCAAAGTAGAAATACAAAATTGTTCTGTTTAGCTGCAGATTGCCCCATGTTTGTGTTTCTAATTATTTAATTGAAACTTACTGAACTCAACCTGCTGAGCAGTATTGTGTTTCTCAGTGTAGGCTGTCAGGATCTGATTTCTCTGATTATTGAGCATAACCACAGTGGAGCATGCACATACTGAACCCCAAGGAGGACATGATTGGTTTGGTGGTACTTTCCAAGAATAACAATTAAAACATTTCAGTTTAATTTTTTAAATAAATAACTTTTGTCTGAACAAAGGATTGTGCATCCCAATAAATATATATTTTTCAATTATGTAAAATAATTTGATAATGTGTTTTTTTTTTTTAATCTTTCCTTTTCCCTGTAGATTTGGCAGGATTTTATGTTTGCCTGTGCGCTTTATCCAACTGACCAGAATTATTTAGCATCTGTAAGAGCAGAAGTTCTTCATCAGGTATTTGGTCGATGTGTCAAAGTTCTATTTCCCATAACCTCTTTCTGATTGACCAAGTATAAGTTAGCTTTCCAGAAGTGGTTTTTTGTTAGTGTACCTTTATGTAGCAGTATATACATAAAACATAACCTTTCTAAATCTTCTACTACTTGCAGGAGTTGTCAGTCAAGCAGACTACATAGAATTAATCCTTCACATGTGGCTAAGTAGATGAGGATGGAGGTACACATGTGCATATGGTAGATATATGTGAGCATATTAGAAGTTTGCCCTTCTGAAAGTGTATACTTCAAAAGTTTGAGCCTCGTGGCAAGCTGAGGGAATAGTGAACAATGCAGCTAAAAATGCGAATTGTAGGCTAAGTGTATGTAATATGCATGTGGACTTGTAATTCAAGTTGTAACAAAGTGATTTTTTTAAAAAAAAAATTTTTAATTTTGCTTGACTCCTGAAACTCTAAGTTGTATTTCAGGTACGACGTTTAAAATCTCATCCATCAATTATTCTATGGAGTGGTAACAATGAAAATGAAGCGGCAATTTCAAGCAACTGGTTCTCCATACCTCATGCCAAAAGAGAAATCTATATCAGAGACTACCTGATGCTTTATGTGAAGAACATACGAGAGATAGTTCTTAGTGTAAGTGATCTCAAGAAACTGTAGGGGAATATGCTGTGGCAAATGGTTTTAAGTTGGGATTTTCTTTTTTCTTTTAATCCTTTTGAGAAATTAAACCCAGCACATTATTGAGAAATTGCTTTTTCCAAGCTCTTCTAAACAACTCTCTAAACTTAAGGGTTATTCTCAGAGTAAAATAATCAAAAAAATTACTTATGCCTTTAGCAGTTTGTGATATGTAAAGGAAGACCTGAAAATGTAATGGATCTTGCTTCTTTTTTTCCTTCTGATTTTTAATACATCCACAGATACCTTCACTGCCAGTGGACAAAAATCAACTTGCCCATGAATTAACTAATCTAGATGATCAGGTTTCCTTTATGCTGATTTTGTTGGAGGATACTGTAAGAAGCATCTAACAACCCTCTGGTCTTTTAATAGCAGTTGAAGAAATCTGTAAAGATGTAATTTTTTTCAGTGTGTTCTTCCAGTATTTGACTGAAGTTTTTTGGCTTAAGCAGATTAAGCAAAAGTGATGCTAAGCATTGTCCTCATGCTGATGTCCTCATTATTTTGTGTGTTTCTGAAAGAACGAAATAGTGGTGTTCTATAGTACATGAAGACAAAAGAAAATGCTTTGAGGTAGAACTAAAACTGTGAGCATGCGCCACAAAAACATGGAATCTGTAACGTCTATTGCGATTTGGTACTACCTGTTTTGCACAGCTTTTGTAGTTTTATTTCTCCTCCTAGAAGTATTGCATTTCTTTATTGGTTAATGGAATCTAGTTTTACCTAACTTGTGTGTATGTAGAGTGAAATTGATTGAAAAGTCCCAAATGGATGTCACATAACTGTATAGGGATTGACAAACAATTCTTGAGCTTCAGGGAATTCTAAATTTTCCTGCTAACTAAGAGATAAAATGCTGTAAGAATTTTATCCAGTTAGAACTTTCTCCTTCAACAAGAGTATGAGTTTTTATTTACCTAAAAATGCTAGTGACCTTTTCCTACCTACTTATCTCTTGTATAGTATGATCTTACTGACTTAGGGTATGATAATTTCAGTCTAATCTCTGTCCTATTCAGGACGAGATGCACTTAATATTATAAGGCTCATGACCTGACATTTCCCTTTGCTAAGACACTCAATGACAGGAGTATTATTGCTTATCACTGGAGTCTACTGGCATTGTCAGTGTAGTTGTACTCTGAGAATTTAGAATGTCTTTCTGCAGGAAAAGATATGAGGAAGCAACAAAAATAAAACCAGGTTTGAAAGAACCTGCTGAAAAGAATCCAGCTTTTGAGTGCAGTTTTGCATTCTAAATGGTAATGGTATCATATTCCTGATTAGTGTATTGATTCTAGTATATTGTAGTGTATTGATTCTAGATTTCTATACTGAGCAGTTTGTAGAGGTATGCTGTGGTGTTTCTGTGATTAGCTACATGAGTTGGATGGCCAGTGCATGTGCAGCAAAGTGAGGTGTTATGGCTTGATACTGGGTTTTAGTTACAGTTCACTTGCGCAGCATTGGCATCCAAGATGGACCCACTTTTATTTTAAATCCATAGAATAACTATTTTCAGTGCCAGAAGGAACCATACAGTGAAATAGCTTCAGGTCCTGTATAATGCAAGCCAGCTGAAGAAACCTGTAACTACTAGCAATACTGGACTGTATAATTTGAGAAGACTTCTAACCTTAAGCTAAAGACTTCAGGGAATCCAGGATGTCCTGTAGTAACTTGTTTCAGTTAATTATTAATTACTCGCGTTTAAAAAAATAGTATGGGGGAACAGAACTAGTTCATAAAATATGAAGCATATATCTAAGTGTGTTGCTGTGTTGGAACCAATTGCTGTAACTCATGACTGGTAACCAACTCAAGCATCTATCTTACTGTAAGTAGGGTGCTAAATGAATTACACCTGCAAAAGGATTCCTTCAGTACTTCATAGGGTACTGTTAAAAGATTTAGTATTGTAAGTCTACTGAGGCTATAAATAAAGGCAGATCTGAACAATTTGAGATGTAACCCTTCTTGTAGTCTCATCTATCTTAAAACACAGAGCCAGGTAAAATGTCAATAACCTGTAATGATACTATCCAAGCATTAGAAGCAGAACACCTTGGATTTGTTAGGACTAAATTTAGGTGACTGTTTAATGCAAAAGGAGAAAATCATGGCCTTGTTCCTGCAAAAACACTGCAAAAGTAATAATTTTCCATGAAGAAGTCACAAAGCATACTTTAAATAGCCTTCATTAAGAATTTAGAAGCATATAAAGATAGAAAATCTCTTGATGTGAGGAGAGAATCCCTCAGAACAGCAGAACAAGCAATATCATGCCCAGCTGTCCTCCAGTAACATCAGTAAGAAGCTAATTAAATAAGTGAAGATGATGAATTTTAGGACAGAAAAGTCGTATTTCCTAGGTGGTGACTCAGAAATTTGGAAAAGACATGTTCTCTGTGCCCCGCCTTTTTAAAATGTGGTCTATGTGTACAGATGATAAAAGCCAATCACTTTGTGAGGGTGTTGTCATTCTGTTTTGTTTTTTTTTTAAATCCCAGGAAGATAGGAGTCGTCCTTTTATTGCATCCAGTCCCACCAACGGCTTGGAGTCAGTTAAAGAAGGTTGGATCTCCCAGAATCCTTATGATACCCATTATGGTGACACTCACTTTTATGACTACAGCAATGACTGTTGGAACTGGACAGTGTATCCTAAAACTCGTTTTGCTTCAGAATATGGATTTCAATCCTGGCCTTCCTTCAGTACAATTGAAAAGGTAAGGCTGAGCTTCCACACCTTACTGTCTCCTTCACTCTCAGTCAGTGAGGGCAACGAATCTCTTTCCAAGTAACCACAGCATCCAAACTGTAGTTTGGATAATGTATTATTAGGTGTGGTATGGCACAGGTGGGATAGAGGTATGTGGTGGTGTGGAGGGACAGGATGAAACTGTACTGTTTCCCTCCTCAGTGTTCTTGATGTTGCAAGGGGAACCTAGTTTAGGTGAGAGACTATTATGAGACTGTTAGTTTTAATAGTAATGATTGCCTAACATCTGTTTCTTCTCGTAGTGTCTAAGGACATGTGTTCATTAAGAAAGAGAAGAAATATGACAAAAGCTGAACTGTGATGGATTTTAAAATGTTATAATTTTCATAAATTTTAGCAATTTCTTTCACATAAATAATTCACTTCTTGATGTATTGCACATAAGAGGATTTGTTTATGTCTCCCGTTGAATTTAGATATTTTATGTTCTATCTAATTTATCCAGTTGGAGCAGAGCCATATCATGCTGTTTGTCCATTTATCTAGGGAGAGATGAGTATCATGTTGATGCTTATGCATGCAACCAAAAGGAGTTCAGAATGTTCTTTTAAATTTGCTGGGCAAAATATATTATCTGAAGCATAATCAGAACATTCATCCATATTAATAACAATGAAAATGATTCAATCCAGTCTAAAAAGGAACAAATTTAAATAAAAAGATTCTATAGAAATTGTAATTACAATGACGGCTTGACAGTAATAACTATATGAATTATTCTGCATTGCTGTCCTTAGTTGAAAAAAGCAGGTTTATGATCATACATTTTCAGATACAGGTTTTGAAAATATATATACACATGATTAGAATTTATAGCCCTACCGACTTCTGTAACTTTTATGCATAAATGTGCTTGACTAGGGTACATTCTTCTGTGTTAATTCTTCTGTGTTAATGTAGTATTGTCTGTTTTCATCTGTTTGTACAAGGATTGTAAGCAAAGGGTGTTACTGATTCAAAATCCTTGCGTGACTGCATGAGGCGCTGTAGAAATCTACTACCAGTTTTAAGGTTTTGCACGATGTCAGCAGGCTGTAACACGTATCCTTTCCTTGATATCCTGACGGTCATTAAATGTACATTTTACCTTTTCATTCTGATACCTTACTTCTGTGTTTTTTAAAAGGTTTCTTCTGCTGAAGACTGGTCCTACATAAGCGATTTTTCTCTCCATCGGCAACACCATGACAGTGGCAACATTCAGATGCTTCAAGAAGTTGGGTATCATTTCAAGCTTCCCCAGGGCACGGATCCTGTAAAGAGGTTCAAAGATACAATTTATCTCACTCAGGTAACAGTAACGTCTGCTATGGAGGTAGCTGCCAGTACTTGTTCCATTAGATTCTGTCAGCTGGGAATGTTCTGTTGGGTAATGCTGAGTCATGCAGAAAGTTTCTGTACTGAAGCATTTGAGTCCATTTTAATTTGGAAATATCTTCTCTCTCATGCATTGGAGAGAGACTCCTATTTTTATCATAGAAGGGCTGGAATACCTCTCAGGGAATTACCCAGAAGCTGGCTCAACCGGGATAAAGTCTGGCAGAGTGTGCTTTTTTGGTCCCTGTCCCCAGCTGGGCTCACTCATGAAGCTGGTGGAGGGTGCAGGGGTGTGCTGGCTTTTTATGGTATGAGATTATTCCCAGTGCTACTTGTTACTCCTTGTTCCAGGGTGGGTGTGTTTTGCTGTTCACGTGGCCCGGTAGCCTTATTGCTTTGATTTTTGCCGCATGGAACGCACATGCTTTCAGAACAGGATTTTTTTCTAGAGGATGTAGTTCTCTATGCATTGGATTATTAGTAGCTTTAACTTGTTATGGGCTCAGATATTGATATTTTGGATTTTTTTTTGAATCAAGAGGTTGTATTTTGCTCTTCATCCATAGTAGTTTTACCTCATGCTTGTTTTTTTATTTGTGATTCCTGTGCAAGTGTTAAAAAATGTTAAGTAACTTTTCAATGCTATTAGGCAAGTTTAAAGTGCGGTTAATTTTTGTTGTGTTTCAGGAAATTCAGAAACACTCTTGATGGAAATAACTGCACACTAGGTTTTTAATATTTGAGAGCGCTGACAGCAAGTTTTATATAAAAAACAAAACAGCTTGAGAATTTTAGGCACTCTTGACAAGAGAACAAGGATAGATGATGCTGTGAAACTGAAAACAGGGGTAAAACTTGCCCATGGGGTCCTGACTCAAAAAGTTATGAGAGTTTCTGGAGGGTTAAGTCTGTCAGGGCCTTACTAACAGATTAAACCACTGAAGAATACCAAAATAAAGCTAGCAAAAAGGATAAAGACAGTTTTATATACTCAAGTAGTTAGCTAGAACTAATACCTTTACCTTTTGAGCTGTCCTAAAGATTTTTAACTTTATTTTAAGAATTTCTTTTAATACTTCCCCAGCCTAGTAATGTGCTTTGTGAAGAACATAACAGCTGTTTAGCATCTGTTGACAACTTGGCCAATGAACAATTCTGAAAAGTGTTTTTTAGATGAGGTGAGGAGGGAGAAAAGAAGTGGGAGTGCAGATGAAGAAAGGTTACTCTTTTGGTGCAGAGTTTTGGCTTTATAGTGGGAATGTGTCTGGTAAATTCAGGTCATAGGGATTTAGACATCAAGGGAATCTGTACTGGAGGTAGTGCAGCATAATGTCATTTGGCAGCTCTTGGGGGTTTAAAGTTATGTGCTGCTGCTGTGAAGTCTGTTGTATGTTAATATTTTGACCCATTTTGAAAGAAAGTAGAATACAATATACCAAAAATATTTTTTTATGTGTTTGTTGATCAAGGTGATGCAGGCTCAGTGTACAAAGAGAGAAACTGAATTCTATCGTGCTAGTCAAAGTGAAATAATCAAGGGAGAAGGGCGCACAATGGGAGCTCTGTACTGGCAACTCAATGACATTTGGCAGGCACCTTCATGGGCTTCCTTGGGTAAGTCTTTGTGACAGTCTGGTGAAAAGCACCAACTATCAGTCTTGTTTTGTTTTCCTTATCTGGAAATATCAGAATAAGAAATATGGCTCTGCTCTGTCTCTTGGGCAACTTTACAAACCCTGAACATATTTCTATCCATCTTTTAGAAATGCTTTCCAGAAAAGTGTCTTTTCAGGATCATCATAATAGTCTGTGAAAGTGGAAGAAGGTATAGAACAAATACCTTTACTTCCTATATAAATTTTGCAGCTTAAATTCAAATTTAGGAGTCACTAATTCTTACCTTTATTTTAGCACAGTTTAGTTTGGAGAAGTTAAAATTTTATGTAACTCTTAATTTCTTGAAAATACATATTTTTTTGTTTAAGCAGTATTCTCATTTCTCCCAAGTAAATAATATCATTGAAGCCAGACAAACTACCTATTAGGAAGGAGTGAAAGTTAAGATTGAGGACACAATCCCCTTGTGAAGTGAACTTCCAACTACCCTTCCTTTTCTTAGGTAGAGGTGGATCCTCCCAACTGTATGTAATATATCTTCCAGGTTTTTCCAGAAAAAAAAATCCTTTGCATTTTTGACAAGCTTAATTATTTTAAAATTAGAAAATCAATTATTTAAAATTTGGAGACTTATAAATTCTATTTTCAAAGGGGAAATCCCTGATTATGTTTATTGTCTCAGCTGTACAGATGCATCTATGCACCCAGCCACCCTGGGTGAGAATGGAAAGAGGGGGAGGTAATTGGGTAGGAGAGTGAGAAGAAACATCCATGTATAATTTTACTTTCTATAATCTCAGCAAATTTGGTTGATTTTGTTCTCTCTGCCCCCTCCCATGGTAAAAGGATCAAAATCTCTCCCTTGAGTTGACCATAGTGCACCGTCAAAAAACAGACAGAACTGTGATCCTGTTCTGAGCAGGATGGGATTTCCAGTTGAGGGAGAGATAGTTATCTCCAAACATGATTCATTGTGTCCTTAGGTGTCTGATAACTGGGAGGAATTATCTTCTCCATGCTAAATGTGATTTTCATAGAACTTCATCTGATACCTCTCACCCAGCATAACTTCTGACAAGCTCTTTATAGGAGATGACTTAGCTGGGATTTGGTGTCTAACATGATGTCAGATAAGGTGAATCATTCTTTGTGACTAAATTATTCTGCTAATGTGCTATTTACACACATGGTATGCTTACATAAAATATATATATATATTTTTTCTTTTTAGAACACAAAAAAGGGGTTATCACACATATAAAGAGATAAGTCACTCAGGCAGTAAGAAACGGGAAGAATGAGAAATGTGTGGTATGAGGGAAGTGGCTGTGTCTCATGTTCCATTTTGGCTGGAAGTCATTTTGTAATGGAGAACTGTTCTATGGCAGCTATATAGGACTTGAGTATATTCTCTTTCAATTTTAATTATTTCTTAAATATCCTGGTTTTGAAAATCTCGATTTAAGTGTTCCATGAGTATGAAGAAGTGAGTGAACTAGAAAAAGCTAAGAGTGTGAAGCTCTTGAAATCAAAATCCTTATCCTTAAAACAAAATGCCACTTGCCCTTCCTTTGGAAAAAAAAAAAAATCGGTCCATCCTTCCCCTCTTTCTCTGGGAGGTGTTTGTCCCTCTCCCTTTTTGTTCTCTTTCTTTTTTTTTTTTTTTTTCCCCCCATTTATTCATCCAAACAAATAAGTGCAACAACAAAGGAAAACAAATTAGTAGAAGAAACAGGCTAATTTATTTAAATGTTAGGGCAATGGCCTAACTATAATGCTCATCTTTTGGGACTTTCTAGACTTGTGTTAGAAAATACAATATCCTGATGTTCATTTTTATGATTCTAGCAATGGGTGATGCTCTCAGGCTTTAAGTACCTCAAGAGAAAAAGATGCTTGGAAAAATGTCTCTTTGTAAAGCAGGTGTATTGATAGATGAAGAGATCGTGGAGACCATAGATGTCTTTTTAAGTACAGAGCTGACATCACTGTAGAAAACATATCAAATACTTGAATTATTCATGTGTTGCTGAAGTTGGTTTAGAGAAAAGAAGCTCAGCAGAGATACAGCTGTCCCTTTGTTTTGTTCTATTCCCTCAGTGGAATGAGGAAAGGTTTAATATTCATTTAATTAGGCAGGGTGGTAGAGGGATTTTGAAATGCTAATGGCTGGAATTATGCAAAACTTCGGAGAAATTAGTTTTATTTGCACTTCAAAACCACGTTTCTGCATCTTTTTAGATGGCACAGTATTATCACCAATGAGTGCTTTTATTTAAATCTGGTAGTTTGCAGAGAGCCAGGCTTACATAATTTCCCCTACAAAGCAAAAATCTTTCCTCATGAAGTGGGGAGGGAAGAAGGTAGCAAATGTTTATACTTTTAATTTTTATCTTTAAGTTGTTTGCTTGGGGTTGAATGAAAACACAGCACTGCCACTCCTGTCACAGTACTTCTGCCTTCAGCTCAGAACTGAACAGCTTTTATCACAACTGGATTTTGACTCTTAGCTCTTAGTTGTGGAGCTGGTTGTGCCATGTTGAATGCTTTAGCATCTATACTGTATGTTTTGGTGAAGAGTGCTGTGATACACACGGCAATTTATGTCTCTCCCACACAAGTGTAACCTTGAGGTGCCCAACTCAGTTGTCACAAGGTTCCCTTGAACAGATTTTTATTGCAAGTTCAATATTTAGAGCCCCTGGGGAGCCCTGGTACAGACTGTTGTGGAGAACAATTGATCTGAATTCATGAGAATGGAGTGAGGAAAGAACTAGCAGCATGTTTCTCGGGTTGCATTTAATGGTGTGAAGTGATTAATTTAAAATCATTTCAGGGAGAACTGTTTGTTTTCACTCCTGCTATCACTATCAGTGTAGAAGCTTCAGGGAAGAGCCAGAAAAAAAGGTATTGGGGTCTCATTACAAACCTAATTTTAGTTTCCTGTTCTGAAGTTTGATACCACAGAGTGCCAACCCCCTGTTATCAGAAAAAAATTGGGGAACTTGGATTTCTTTAAGAACTTATTTAAATGTGGTGGGAGGAGGAGAAAACCAGCCGAGTGTTGTTTTAAATAACTTTTGACTCTTGCCTTTGGGCACATATGTCTGTAACAGGAAAGTTTAAGCCCAGAGGTTTCTCACGATTGCTACCTGATCTTCAAATTTCCTTCATCCATTTTTTTGGGGGGAGGGAGGGGAAGCAGAGAGGAGGGTATTTGTATGCAACTTGCCTGTTTTTAAATAAAGAAATGTGGCTCTGATCTTACGGAAATCAAGACAACAGATGAGCTGAAGAATGTGGGGTTTTTTTAATCGTCGAGCTCCAGCTTTCTATGCTGTCTGAAGTTACTTTGACAATTGTATTACCAAGATCCTGTTGCTGGAAAAGTTTTCTTTGAAAGACACTTCCTGTGTGAAACTGCTACAGCTGTTGAGCTTTGGTTCTTTAGAATGCCTCTAGGTTTTTTTGGAAAGGGAAATATCAACCTTAAAAAGCTGATCTGAGGTAAGCAGACTAGTGATGTTTTCAAACATTCCAAAACAATAGGTGTAGTGGTAGTAGAATGGTTTTTTGGAATGTTACAAGCTTTGAAGTGTACGGTTTGTTTGGTTTTGTATGCTGGTTGGGGTTTCTATTGTTTTTGTTTCCCTGTGGAAGTGTAATGCCAAATTTACTCTGAGTTTTTTTCCTCCTCTGTACAGATTTCTTGAGGATCTCTGTGTCTGCTGCCCAGATAGCAAACTTTCTCTCTTTCCCTCCAGTAACCACTGCAGTGTGGTTCCAACTGTGTAATCCATTTAGAAATCAAGGCACAGCAGAGATTGAGAGAAAGGCCCAATTCAAAGAGAAACACAATTTTATATTACACTAAGTAACAAAAACTGCCCTACATCAATTGCATTATTGATTTACATATTTAAGACAGTTGAAGCCTAGATTTTCATTATGTAAATTAAGATCAGGAAAAAATTCAAGTCAACAGGCACTGAAACCACAGCCCATGCTGGGTTATTTCTCTGAACTCTGGTGGGCTCTGCTGGGGGTCTGCAGTGAGCAGCATCTGTTGCACTGACAATTGAAATTCCTGAGAGTCCTGTAGCAGTCCTGAGAGTTTGAGAGATTTCAACACCTTACAGACCTTCCCAGCCCATTTCTCATACAAGGCCCATTGCTTTTATTTGTCAGATCAGATACTGCCCTACAGTTTACTCTCTTTCAGATAATCCATCCCCAGTTCAAATCTCTCATCTTCTCAAGTGTAATGACCCTGAAGAGTAATTTGTTAGCACTCTCTGTTATTGGCAGATTTGTCCTCTAAACCACCAATGTTTTCAGTCAGGAATTGTCCTTGGAATGCTAGAACATGGCTTCATGCTTATCACTGGGGGATCAGACCCAACCAGCATGGGTTTATGAAAGGCAAGTCCTGCGTGACCAACCTGATCTTCTATGATAAGGTGACCCAATTTGGTGGATGAGGGAAAGGCTGTGGATGTTGTTGTCTAGACCTTAACACCCATTTCCCGCAGTATTTTCCTGGAGAAAAAGGCTGCTTGTGATATGGATGGGTCCACTGTTCCCTGCAAAACCAAACTGGATGGATGGCTGGGCCCAGAGAGTGGTGATGAAGGGAGTTACGTCCAGCTGGTGGCTGGTCACTAGCGGGCTTCCCCAGGGATCAGTATTGGGGCCAGCCCTGTTTAATACCTTTATCATTGATCTGAACAAGGGGATTTAGTGCACCCTCAGTCAGTTTGCAAACACCAAGTTGGGTGGGAGTGGTAGGAAGGCTCTGCAGAGGGATCTGAACAGACTGGATTGATGTGCCGAGGCCAGTTGTATGAGGTTCAACAAGGCCAAGTGCCAGGTCCTGCGCTTGGGCTACAACCACCCCACGCAGAGCTACAGGCTGGGGGCAGAGTGGCTGGAAAGCTGCCTGGAGGAAAAGGACCTGGGAGTGCTGGTCGACTTCAGACTAAACATGAGCCAGGAGTGCGTCCAAGAAGGCCAGTGGCATCCTGGCCTGGATCAGAAGTAGTGTGGCCAGCAGGACCAGGGCAGTGATTGTCCCTCTCTACTCAGCACTGGTGAGCCTGCACTTTGAATTCTCTGTTCGCCTCTGGACTCCTCACTACTACAAGAAAGACCTTGAGGAGCTGGAGCAAGTCCAGAGAAGGGCAACAGAGCTGGTGAAGGCTCTGGAGCACAAGTCTGGGGAGCAGATGAGGAAGCTGAGGTTGTTTAGTCTGGAGAACAGGAGGCTCAGGGGTGACCTCATCACTCTCTACAACTACCTGAAAAGAGGTTGTAGCCAGGTGGGGGTCAGCTTTTTCTCGAAAGTAACAAGTGACAGGACAAGAGGAAATGGCCTCAAGTTTTAGAAAAGCTTCTTCACCGAAAGGGTTGCCTAGGTTGCCCAGGGAAGTGGTGGAGTCACCAGCCCTGGAGGTATTTACAAGATGTATAGATGTGGCACTTAGGGAAGTGCTTTAGAGGTGCATTTGGCAGGTGAACAGTTAACTCGATGATCTTAGAGGTGTTTTGCACCATAAATGTTTCTACAGTTCTATATACTGACCAGCACCGATATACTATATTCATCAGTTTGTCAACTGTCTGTTTTGAAGAAGCTCAACAGTCTCTCCTGAAGTTTTTGTTCAGACTTACCTCTTTGTTTTGCTTCAGTACTATTAATTCCTGTCTGCTCTCCAATCTAGATGGTTGTGAACAAGGTGATGTGTAAGGTGATAAGCTGGAGCTAATGCACTTTGCTCTCCTGGAAGTTCATTTATCTCTATGTGGAGTGCAGGCAGAGCATATTCAAGTCAGCCTGGGAAAGTCACAAACACACCCTTTAAAGCCTGCATCACTCTGAATGAAGTCTTTAATTATGAGATGTTTGAAAATGCTAAAAGTTTTGTACAGGCACCAAAACACAGAGAGGTAATTAGTTACAAAAAAACCATATTACTGAAAATATTTTTCAGCATCCATGGACTTTAAACCTGTTGTGTAAAACAAAGAGTCAAAAACAAGAATGAAATCACTATCTAACTTTTCTTTCCTTATGAGATGGTGCAGCTGACTTACTACTTCTGTTTAGTGCTGTTTCAATGACTGGATAATGATTGAGCAACGGCAGAGTTAAAATGCTGACGGTGGCTGCTAGATGGAAGGTTAATAGAGGAAGAAATGGAAGCAGGTTTTCTTCCAAAAGGATTATGTGGCACTGATGCATCTGGCAAAATTGCTTTTATTTGGAGAGGACACAATGTTTGGCTTTTCCAGTTTAATGGCAGACTTTCCAAGTATTCAAAGGCGGATGGACACCGACGTGGTCAAGCTGATCAAGAGCAAACACGAGGTCACAATCCTGGGAGGACTCAACAAACTCGTCGTGAAGTTTTATGGACCACAGGGAACACCTTATGAAGGCAGAGTATGGAAAGTTAGAGTCGACCTTCCTGATAAATATCCTTTCAAATCCCCATCCATAGGATCCTCTCATTAAAGAGGCAATGCGAACTGATTGGCATATGTCTGTCAAGGATACTAACTCTCATGAAGTAAGTGTTGTCTCTAGATTTTGGCAAATTCATTTTGCCAAGCTCAGAGTTGAGAACTTTGCCAAGCTTTGGTTTGAGAACTTACTTTTTGTCTTTGTTGCTATTGATATTCTTCTAAGAAAGAGTGGGACTGAAAAAGGGGAAGAAAGCACTTTGTATAAGCACCAAAAGTCAGATTCTGGTGTCTCTTTTTCTAGTAGTGGTAGTTTGTGGCAATGCCTGTGTGTTTGTATGGATTCTCAACAACGCAGATGCTCTTGCTGCTTGCTTAATGTGTGGTATGCCGTGTCACTTGTGTTTAAGGCTTTATTTAGCTGAATGGCAGCATAGCAATGATAGGACCAAGAGGTAGAAAATTGGTGAAGTTCAGAGTAAAGCTTCAAAGAGCATCAAATCTCTTTTAGAGTAGAGCCTTGCCTGGAAGTAAGCTTGAGTACCTTCAGTCATTCTTTGCACTTGGTAGAGGTAAAAAAGGGTGGAGGAGGATGTCGTATTGCCATAGCAGCACCAGAAAGCACAGGAAGAGGTTGTGTGCCAAGGCAACCTTGGATTCAGCTTGAATCTTTCTTCCTTTTAACCCTTTACAGAGTATGGGGGTAAGTGGAAACTGCTCCATTATTTTGCCCAGAACTTCTTTGCACCACTGCTGCCTGTGGCCTGTGAAGACCAAAGTGTGTTGTACATTTACGGTGTCTCAGATCTTCATGTGGACCAGAAGCTGACTTTGAGGGTAGGTGACACCTCTCTCACAACTCTTGTGTGCCTCTTGAAAAAATGTGAGAAGCTGAAAGAGCACATCTTTGCATAACAAGCTTCAGGCTATGTTCAGACACAATGAGGTACAACTCTAGTCTTTAATCTTCCTAGGGGCTACACTATCTTTTATTATAGTAGTGTGTACTGCTTCACAGAAGAAGGAATTAAGTGCTTTGCTTTCAGCTTGTAGGTACAAGCCTGAAATTAACTATTCTGTTGAAATCTTAAAGGGATTGATGGTTAAATAGAACAAAGTGTGAAAAATGGTACCTCACTACTTAACAAAACTGTTCCTGGGTGCTAGAACTAGATTAACTGACTAAGCAGGGGTGAGAAAAAGGGATTGTACCATTGCTTACCAGTACTCAAACTATACCACTTTGGGGGAAAAAGGACTGGATTATTTTCTGAAATATTGATAGAACATGAAGATGTGCTTTAATTGCAACGTCACTTATGCAGTGTTATCATTTTTCAATTGATGCCTTAACTTTTTTCTGATAATGCTATAGAAACTGATAGGATTTTTGAGGAAGCATTTGGGCTGCTGAGTTGCCTTGTAGGTCACGGTCTTCCTTTTCAACTTGTTACATTTTGTTGCTGTTAATCATGTGGCAACCAGATCCCAAATGAATTTAGGGACCATTTTGCGCAATGAGATATAACTCCTGGCATAAAGTGTGTCCCATGTGAAAATTCTGGTAAGGATGGAAAACCAGATCTGGAATGACTCACTAGTCATTTTGGAACTAGTAGTGTGTGTCAAGTCCTAGTTCACTGCTCTGTCTGGTGAACTTCCATGAATTTTCAGATTTATATGTTTGCTTATAGATAGTAATGGTTGGTTGCAATTTCTGGATCGTTCTTGGGCTAGAACTGCACTTAATGAAATTGTTTATTTCTGGTTTGAGTTATTTTAACAGACTGAAATTCAGATTTTCTGATAACACCAGAAAATCTTTGGCAGTAGGGTGGTTCTGACGAATACTGTATTTTGCACTTCAAGAGAATTTGGAACTTAACTTTTGAAAGAAGTTAAGATCTATTTCTGACTGCAGACTCCTGTTGAGGTAAAAAACAAGCTAAAATTTATGAAATAAATAGCATTTTGTAATTCTCATTGCATGCTTATCTTCCAAATTATGCCTTTTTTTTTTAAAGGTACGTTCATAAGGCATGCATGATGTTTGGGAGTGTATTTTGCTGTATTAGTATAACTTTCATAGTCCCTTCTAAGATGATGCAGCTTGCTTCTGTTTAATGGTGATTATGCAGAAACTCTAGCTTACCCAGTTGAGTTACATCAGATAACGCTGAGCAATCTTAAGAAAATCCTTTGCTTGACGTTGTTTTCAATCAAGGAGAGGAGGAAAAAGAGTCAACAAATTAGTCACTCACTAATTCCATTTCCCAGCACTCCCTTGGCAGAAATTAGCAATCCCCTCCTCTCGAGGAGCCTGGAGAAAACAAAAAAGTCTTGCAGATCAAGAACAACAACAGCTCCAGACTGTTTGAAATGGACTAACTGGTTTTAGAATGATCTAATTATTATGCCGTATCTATTGTTAAACCTTTGTGGAGTTTCTTGCTAGGTGGAAATCAGCTGGTGCTGTCAGGAAAACATCTGTTGCAATGAGCAATCTGAAACCTAGGATGCTGCATTATTTTCACAGATGTAGCTTTTCTTCTAAGCTTTGTGCTCTCTCAACATGCTTTGATAGGTCGTTGTGCACACCTGGAGTTCTTTGGAGCCAGTATGTACCCTTGCCAAAGAAGGTGTGATTGTTAAAGCACAAAGTGCTGTCCCCATCTACAAGGAGTCCATAAGTGATGTTCTGGAAAGATGCAGAAATTGTACCAGGAAAAGCTGTGTTATTACTTTCTGTCTTGTGGGAGAAGATGGCCTCCAGAGTCCTACGAACCATTTCTTCCTTTCATCACTAAAGGATGCTGTAGGATTAGAAAAGCCCCAGCTTAGTGTAAGCATCAATCATGCTAAATTACTGTATTTGATTTTGCTAATCTTACTGGTTTGAGTGGTTTGGCTGCTACGCAGTGTCTGATTCGACTGAATGTTCTTTCTCCTTAGTTGCTGCTGTTCTAGCTTCCATGTTGAGATCAAAATCAGATTTCTTTTTGTGTCACTATATGAATATCTAAATAAGACTGGTGGTTGGTTGGTTGGTTTGTTTGTTTTCATGTGTGGTTTTTTGCCTGGGCTTTGTTTCAAATAATGAAGTCTCCCATTCATTTTTTAGACTGTCTTTCACCTGACTACTGCAACATTGCTCCTTTCTTACTTTTTTGTCCCTAGATAGCAAAAAGCATCATGACAAGTGTTTTCGCTTGCAGAAAGTAATGTCAGTATTAGGTGTTCCTAGTTCAGTTGAGTGTAGAGTGAATTATTGTCATGATATTTCCTCTATTTCCTTTTTAAGTGCTAATATTTCCTCTTGAAGTGTTCACGCTCTCAGATCAGTGTACCATTGCTAACATGTAATATTCCATGCTCCTTTCCTCCTTCTTCAAATCCCTGCCCTCCAGAAAGGGCATAATAGTGATTATTTTTTAATAGCTGGCAAGTGTGTCAGTTTTCTGAACAGATACAAAAAGTATCAGTGTTATGTAACTTTTAGTAAATTTGGTACTATTCCATAGGTTTCTTCTGCTCCCAGCAAGCTTGCTGTGTATAGAGGGAGCATGCATGCCCTGGGTGTGTACACACACGTATTTTGTTAAACCTCACTTCTTAGCATGTACACATTATTGCAAAATTCTTAATCATTGGATTGGCAAGATGGGGACCTGTGCCTTCTCACATTTGGCTTTCAAACTGCAGCTTTGCTCTTTGGGACTAAACTAAAGAAGGAGGGAACAGAGGTCTTTAATTTTAATCTCTTTGAATCTGGACCAGCATAATTGCTTTACGAAAAAGAAAATGGGCTAGATTTTCCCCTCTTTATCTCTTTCATGGCAGTGCAGTCTGCCTCCAGTGTATCCAAAGGAAAGAAATCAGCCTTTTTTTTTATTTTTTTTCATCTGGTGACACAATCTGGAGTCTGAGTCATGCTGGTTTTTGGTTTTTTTTTTTGTGGGTGACATCATCAATAATAAAAGCTCTGCAACTGGAGCATCGTTCAGAAATTTCACTCCTTTATCCCATAGCTGTGTTGTCTTTGCAATACAGATGGCTAAAAAGGATAAATTCAAAGTGGTCATATTAGGAAAGTATGCAGCTATGATTAAAAACACTATTCTGTTTAGCAAGAAGCTGATGCTTCTATACACAGTTACTAATAAACTAACTAGATTTTCAAATATATTGCTAATCCAAGAGCAATGTTCATAGCATTGCTTTTAAAAAGCATGAAGACATTAGTGTTTCTTCAGGAAAAACGAAATCCAAAGGATATGTGCTTTTTGTTAACAATGAAAAGTGTTGCTTTACGTGTAGCTAGATTGTGACATCTGCACTGAATATAATTTGTTGTGTTTTTATATATAGTTAATTGGCATTTGAAAATTATGTAGCATAATATTTCATTATGGTGAAGGGGGAGTGCTGCATGAAAATGCATCCTGGTTGGGATTTTAAGTCTCTCTGAGATTAACTAGTGGTAGGACTTGCTATAAAACATTAAACCTTGTCCTGATATTTTACAATTATGTTTTTTTAAAATATATTTTACTAAACATAGTATAAGGGCTTCACTGCCATGTTCCATTAAGATGAGATGACCTCCTGTGTTACTGTGATTTTTTTTTATTTTTTTTTTTTACCATCTTTTGCTTCTGTGTATTTCCATCATAGATGTAATTGGAATGGCAGTTTAGTAGTTGTGAATTAATAGGTTGAATGAAGTGTTATGAAAGGACAAATCTCTTTTGCTGCAGTAAGTACATGATACAAGTACTATGTACAAGTCAGATTACCATTAATTCAGTTATTTTCATAAGAAGATGGTAGAGTGATAACACTTTAGCATTCTTCTGCCATCTGTAGTATTCTGTAGCAAGGCTGTAATAACATTTGCAGTTTTTGCATGATTCTTGCATGTGAATCCTGTTGGTTTCCAGAAGAGAATATTAATTTGGATCAAATGTGGTGGTTCAGTCTGTGTTATGGGCATGCAGCTCTTTTATCACTTTGGGGTCTTCTTTAACATGCGTATTTTCTTTATTTATTTTTTTTTATTTCTCTTTCAGGCCTCTGTATCCAAACAAGATGATACTTATACATTTGTTCTTCAGACCACTGCAATTGCTCCTTTTGTTTCTCTGGATGTAGGGAATATAAAAGGCAGATTTAGTGATAATGGTTTCCTTATGACTGAAAAGAAGAAAGTGGTTGTGTTTTATCCCTGGGAACCTACCAGTGTTGAAGAACTAGAAAATTCACTAACCTTGACCTCTCTGTTGGATGTTGTCTGAAAATACCTCGTTTCCCTCTAGATAAACAGTGAAACAGGAGAAGAAAAATTAAAACAATTTGACTGAAGTTGAAGTGACATACAATTTGAGCCGACTGGATAACATACTGTCTGTTCCTGTCATGTGTGAATTTTAAGTGCTGGTTCAATGTAAAGATACCAACAGCAAAGTTTACATATAATATATGGAGTGTCTTGAAAGTACATCCATAGTTTTTTCTAGTTTCACTGTGCTGTAAGTGGAAATACATCTTAGGATAACAGCAAGGTATGCTGGGGAGTAAGGGGAAGGGCAGGAAGTGAAGCTGGGACCACCTCCACAAGTATGCCTCCAACTTGTTTGCTTTATCTACATGCGGATCAGGAGGGCACTAGTCCGAGCCTTTCAGATCTGTGGCTGTCATCCATTAAGTTTCCTGCCTGCTTCCTCCAAGGCATGAAACCTGAGCTGTTGAGTCAGACAACAGGTAGATCTGTTCCCCCTTCTGAAAGAGGAATTCAGGAGGAGACTTGTTTTCTGCTCTCTTTTCATGCAAAATAAGCAACAGCCTTTAAGAGCTCTTCTTCTAGCTTTGACTATGTCCAGAGAGCTGCAGGTGCAGTCACAAACCTTTTGATGCTGTGTGGGGTCCCACATAATATGCCACGTGAGAAAAGGAGCAGGGAGAAGAGTTAACCAAAGGTGCCAAGAGAAAGGAGGCAGTACAGAGAAGAAATGGTCATGTAAGAGAACCACAGAGGTAGAAGTGACTGTTTTTTCTCTAGTAAATGCAGAGTGCAGGGGCTGCTGTTCTCACTCAGGCACTGCTGCACAGCCATTCTGTTATGTCTTGGCATTCCTCCTGAGTAACCCTGTGCTCCACACTGATCCTCCTCTCTTTCCAACAAACAAAAACCTCAACATTTTTCTTTCTATGGTTCCCCATAGAAGACACTCTTGACTCATTATTACATGTGGTGGCACATTGAACTCCTTAATCTATACAAAGTAATGGTGGTTCACCTTCCATTCTGTTTCCAACTACGTTGTTTTTGAAATGTTTAGGTTTCTCATAGAAATGTCATCTCACTTTGGCATTTGATACAAAGAAAATAAGCTTGCTTCACCATGGTGGACTGCTGTAGCCTGGGGAGCTGAAAGCCTAAGGGTTTGGCTGTCAGGAAATCAAGGCCACCATGCCATTCTGTGGGCAGGTTGCTAAACAATGGGCTTGTCTGTCGGATGTGGTTTGAGAGGCAGCTGGGATCTTGCTGGGGTTCCTCAAGAATCCCCTCGCAGTCCAAGCAAGTATTAATTTTCTTGCAAAGAAGAATCGGCACCACAATAGGTGGTGTTTGAACAAGCTCTACTGGTGCTGTCCATCTGTGTTGTAGAAGCACCACGTAGGTGATATTTCCCAGTGGTGTGGGGTCTCAAACTTGTGTGAGGTGAGTGGCTGTTCCACTGGATACTTAAAGACCTTGGACTGGGGCTTTTTTTCTCGCAGTGATCATGGTTTTAATGGGCAGAGAGATGGGCATGTTGACTGATCCTTGGTGATCTCTGGTGCTTTTGAATTGGGTGTTAACAAAAAACGGATATACTCCTGAGCAAGCAAAAGAACTTAAGGATGAAGGGGAAATGATAAATGGAAGTTACTTGCAAATTCTTTATTAGGTGACCAAAACAACTACCTGCATTTGCATTGAAGGCTTTTTCTGATTCAAAACTTGTCCTAGCTAAAAGAAGACATGGAAACAATCAAAATATGGAGGTGTATGTGCCAATGTTTATAGGTTATGCAAAATAAATAGAGAAAATGACAGTCCTGAGTAAAACGTAACAGTTAGAAAATGCAGATATTGATAAAGGAAATTAAAAGTTATCTGAAAGGCATCCAATACAAAAAAATTCTTCCCTTTTTTTGGTGTCCTGGCATCAAAGTGAAATCAAAGCAGCAATGGCATCAATATAAGGTAAGGATGAAAAAATGTGGAGAAAATATGATTAATAAATACTTCTGCAGTGTATTAGAAAAAGGACAATTTTTGTTGTCTTTCTCTTATGTTGATGGAGAAATGCATCTTCCAGCATCATCTAGGTAGAACTTCAAATTGGCACTTAATAGTGTTAAATAAATCTTGAAATAAATAGTATTAAATAAATCAAGCTTTGATAGAGTCACTTGTTTTGCACTTGTTTAGCTTAGAGGATTGTCTGGAGGTCAATGATACTTGTTCTTGGTGCATCTCAGTATAGGAGTGAAGTTTGAGATATGTAGAAAAGAGCTTTTGGATTGCTAGAAGCTACAAACCATGAATTTGGATAACTGTGACCTTGTTTAGCCTGTCACAAATTTTAGGCAAAATCATGAAAGAAATGATGTGGTACGTGATTAATAAATGGTGAAGTGGCTGAGCTGATGTCTACCAGCACAGTTATTCAGAACAGCAGCATTCTTTT
>VYXB01002190.1:692290-710249 GCA_013397135.1 Pachyramphus minor | reverse complement strand
TGATGTGGTACGTGATTAATAAATGGTGAAGTGGCTGTGCAGCTGATGTCTACCAGCACAGTTATGCAGAACAGCATTCTTTTAATATTTTTTCCCCCTGTTGCTTTCTGCAATTACCAGATTGACATGAAAAGGTTCAGGCAATTTTTTTGATTGCTGTTTTTGAAGGTCAGAAGCTCCCTAGGGAGCAGGTCCATTCTTTCTCATTGGAGAGCATTAATTCAGCACTAGGTGCTGTTATAAAAGATTAGCAGTTGCTTAAGCCAAATGCTTGAGCTCAAAACAGAATTTAGTGGGGGAGGTTCACTTCCATTATTGTCTTAATATCCTTAATACATCCTTTTGATTTCCTGGTGTTGTAGTAGGTGTATATTTATAGAAGCTGTTCTCTGCCCCACACAGCAGTGGCTGTAACATGTGCTTTGGTTAACCATTTCCCCTTGGTACTTTTGCAGTTGCATACTGTGCTATACTTGGTTACATTGTTCTGCTCTTGTCGCAGATCAGGGCAAAGATGCAAGTGAAGAGATCTTCAGGGTACCCAGTGCTTGTATCAACACATCCATCTGTAGCCACCTGAGTGTTATTGCAGCTCCTGGGCAGCACCTGTATTGCCAGTTGTGTCTGATGGACAGGGGTTCGGGAGCAAGATCATTGGGAGGAGCATATGGTGAGTATCATGGTGCTTGTCCTCACTGCCATTAAATTATTGGTGACAGCAGTAGAGGGGACTGGGCTCATCAGGGTTCTTTCAGGGTGCACCCTTGCTGTGTCTTGTTAAAGGACCCGTGAGTTTACTTGGGCTGATGGCCTTTGTTTGCCCTCGGGCCCCCTCCTGCTGTTCTCCACTGATGGCAAAAGTAGCGGCCAGAGTGCCCCTCAGCCATGACCAATGCCCTTCCAGAACAGAACTTGAGAGCAGGTTTGGGAAGCACAGTGTATGGCATTGGCTGATTTGTTGTCCTAAAACTAGTCTCTGGCAGAGATTTGGCTCTGAACGCATTCAGGACTCGCAGAGACCATTTTGAGCTTTAGAGGGACACCTCTTTGTTGGTACTTTCTGCCACATGTGGAAGCCTTATTTTGCTCCAGGTTACTGGAACATGTCCTGGGAAGCTTTTTCAAGTTCTTCTGCATCTTCTCCAGGGAAGAAGCATGCAAATATATCTGAAAGTTCCTCTCTAAGAAAGTGTTCACAGTTTGTTAGTCTTTGTTGTTACCTGTTATTTGTGTACCTCTTGGCCTGGACGGTTTTTCTGGCTTAGAAGCATGTCTTTCTTCGGTACTTTTACTTCTATTAGTCCCCTTTTGGTTTTGGAGATGTGTAGCAGAGATCATTTCAGGCACTTATAGCAGTGTCAGGAGCAGAGAAACAGGCCAGTGAGTTTCTTATACTCAGGACAGGACAGTTGGGTTTTGTAGCTTACAAGCCAGTCTTTATATTGTCAGAATCACAGTTTTCTTTCTTACCCTCTGAGTAGGAAGTTGAGTCATCCCGGGACTTGTGGTTAGAATGTTTAAGGACATGTTCCAGTCAAAGAATTTGGTTTACATAACTCTGCTTTCCAGTCAGATGTTACACGATAGTGAAACTGAAGTCCCAGTTTAGTTTAATTAGGGTGGAAAAACAAAGCTTAAATGAAAAAAGAACATTTTTCTATAGGAAGTAGCGTCAGTTAGTAGAGACCCATAAATTCCTGGTTTGATTACTAGTGTGCATCATAGCCAATATAAAAGGGGTCTCTGGTCTAGGCCACTACAGCAAAGGAAACACGCTGCAGCATGAAGGGAAACGACACCCTGAGGTGTCAGGAGGAAGGCAGTGAGTGTGGCTGCTTGCCAGGACCTGTTCACAGGGCTCTGCTTTGGGATTTGATCTTGAAATTTCTTGACGGGTTCTGTGAGTTCAAAGTGGTTCAGGATTGCTCTTTCTTTGCATAGCTTTTTTACTTTGTGGCTGGCTGGGCACCTGGTTGACTCTGTGGAGGTGAATGACTTTGGCAAAACCACTGGACTGTGGATTGAGCCAGGCTTTATGGCCCAGTAGGGAGCTGGGTAATCCAGGACAGAGCTCTAAGTAAGAAAGAGTCTGTTAAGCTGGTGACCTACTGGGGAAGCAGCCCTTGTCAGATGGAGGAGCGCAATGTTTCAATCCTGTTTCATTGTGGTGAAAAACAAAAACAAAAACCTTAAATGCCAGCCTCTGATACCTCTCTGCAAACGTTGTGATTGCCAGGTATTGCAGCTTCTCTGTCTTCTCCTGCTGTAGCAGTCCTCCTTTACCTGTTGTAAGTAAGCTAAATAGTAATACTTGGGCATGCTGACCCTGTGATTCTGTCTTGCCAACTAACATGGACTATACCAGGGTTTAAGCTTCAGCCCATTTCCCGAACAACTGTAAACGAGTGATGGTGTGAGTCAGCCCTCAGGTGGTTTCCAATGAAAGAAAGGGGGAATCTTCATCTCTTGTTCTGTGGTAGTGTTAGGGCAGTAGGCAGCTGTGGTTGAGTTGCCCAGTGTGATCTAAGGGCAGCACATAAAGAAGCAGGCTCAGTGTTTAGAACAGTGATGTGTTTTGTCTATCTAGCCATCTGTTACCCATCTGGAAGTGCCCTGGCTACAGATTTTGGTTTGTACCATAGCCAAATATAGACTTTCTTCCCTGGGATGCTGAAGACAAGACGATACTGAGGTGACTGCACATCTGAAAGAGAACTGAGGCAGTTGTCATGCTCCTGTCTTTCTGGCAGACATTGTATTAGCTGTCCCAGAGGCGTGATGCTGCTTTGTGCCTGTCTTGGCTGACTCAGCTGGAATGTTGGCAAGTGCCATGGCAAGCCACAGGTTAACAGGTGTTAAGTCTGTCACAAGTAAAACACTGTTGCAGTATGTAAGGAAGGCCACTGATCTGCTAGGGCTCCTCTGTATTGTAAATAAAGGAAGGGTGAATGGATGGCTGAAAAACTGCTACAGTGGTTGCTTTTAAATGAGGCCATGGGGAAACCTCTGCAGGCTTTGAATAGTAACAGACGAACTACAGCCTGGCTCTAAGCGGAGCATCAGCTGCTTCATAATGCTGAATGCAGAAAATCAACTCCTTGGTAATTAACTTGGGTTGTCTTTTTCCTGTAGCTGTGGGAATGTTTTGAAGCTGGCAGAAGTCTGGACTGTGTCTTTGGCTGTTACCTTAGGACTGCTCTGTTGCAAGCGGTGATCATCCAGAAGAGCCAAAAGCTGTGGACCGTGGGTGAGTATTGATCACTGCCCCCTGAGCTAACAAATGGGCAAGACCATTCCTATCACTTACTTGGAGGGAACAAGGACAGTGGCTCTTTTTTCTTAAATGTTGGAAAAAAGCATTTTACTTGCCCAGACAAGGGAAAAAAGATGCTTTATACACCAGCACATCTAGGTAAGATTCTTATCCTTCAGCAGTCCACAAAATTTCACAATGCTTCCTAGAACTTCCCACTACCACACTGATTTCCAAGTTTGTAAATACTCCTGAAGATGATGCCAAGAAACTTACAGCTGTGGCAACCAATCTAAAATCAAGGGCAGTTTAACTTTGTGAATAATCCATTTTACATCAAATGTAGAGAAGATCTGTAGTGATCTGTTGTCATAACTTCTGCTACATTCCCCAAGTTTCTGATGTTTATTACTGCACTACAGTGGCAAAATAATGGAATAAGCTTCATTCCACTGCAAATACAGATTCAGTTTACAATTATTTCAGATTTTGATCCTCACTGTAAGTAAGTTAAATTTTAATACTAAACTGGACTGAGAATGCGCAAAGGGGAAAAAAAAGCTTAATTACATAATGTTTCTTATTTTAATGCTGAAGCATTTGAATATTTTAAGTGTTGCAGGCAAATCTATGCAGTTACTGTCAAAGTGAGAGGAAGCTTGATTAGCGCTCAAAAGAACAAACCCATCCAAGCAGCTTTTAAGGATCAATTTGAGGTTGATGGTTAATGATTTTTTGCTCATACCTTCAACCTCAGTGCTTTAATTGCTAATGGAAATAGGCACCACCGCATTCTTGCAGTGTGATGCAGTGCTTGGGAAGAGCCCACTGTGGCATAAGCCATAAGAGCCTCAGAACTGCTCATCCAGCCACAATGCAGAGACACCTGCTCTTGAGTTTGACACATTGTTGGGTGTTTTTTGTTGTTTCTGCAAATATCTTAAAAGACTCCAAACTTATTCCTGACTTGAGAACTTAGTGAATAATACCCTTCTCAGTTTTGTTTCGTCAGGGTAACATGGAACAGAATGGGGACAACACCCTGTGCTACAAAGTGTAGTGAGGTCCTGATGTTAACTTGCTGTGCTGAATGAAACAGTTAAGTCTAAATTACAGGATTACTTGCTCTGTGAGAAAGGTTTCCCTCTATAAGCCAGGTGTATACAGGAGCTCTCAGGCAGCTCATTTCTGGATTCCTGCAGGACTGTAGCTGTAGTTTATTCTGTCACACTTGTGAAATAGGAATGGCACTACCTTTCTTGGCAAGGAGGTGTAAGGATAAATCTGTGTTTGAGGTGAGCAGATATGATGATGTGGTCCATAAAAATCTTGACAGTTACCTGATGCGAACACATTTGCTTTAAATATTCAAGACTTGTCTGTGTCACTTACACTGTCTTTTGCTAAGCCTCACTCTGTATGTACGTTGCCTTCATTCTCACACCTGCAAGAAGCCTGGCCTTCTCTCAGGTGCCATTAGTGCAAGGATCAGTGTGCCCTGTACAGGGTGACCACTACTACTAAGAAAAAAGGTTGAGCAGAAGAACACAGTTGTGTGTTTTAGCTGAGCTGCTTGCAATAAACACTAGGCTCTCTAGGAGGTTTGCTCTGCCGAATGGAACTATACCTGACACAAATGTCTCCTAGTAGATGTCCTGCCACTTTCTGTAGTGTGTCCTAACTGGTGTGTTCTACCTTCTCTTGCCTAGTTCTAATGCACTGTGTGGAAGAGGCAGGGATTTAAATACAGATGGGAAAAATTGTCCTATTATGTGACTCAGCTGTAGAAATTTAGTGTTCCAGTTTGAATTACTGAGAACACTTTTAAAATTAAGATTTTTTTTCTATCTCTAAACAAAGAGGAAAAAACCCCAGAAGGACCAAAGTGTCTTTTGTTAAATGTACTGAAACTGAGATGCTGCAAGGAAAGAAACTGCCAGACTGCCATTTAAAGCACTTCAGTACACAGGGCCTAGGGGACCTGCTGTTCATTGCATGATCACTAACCTGATGAATAGCTATTATACAGCATTTGGTCATTAAGTGCTTAAGGAAATATAGGCCCAGGTGTCTTCTGGTGGTTTAAAAGCAGAGCTGGTCAGAACTGAGGCTAAAAAGCGTGAATCAACAGTCAGGGTGCACTGGTGACCTGTAGGATTGTAGAAATCACAAAAATCTCTGCCAGACCCCTGAGTTGGACAGCAGCTCATCTGGGGTTCAGAAAGCCCCTCCACCCTCAGAATATGAGAACCTTTGCCTGTTTCTATTACACAAGAACATTAATTGAACAAAAATCCATATGCCTTAGACACTGCATATGCAAGTTATACATACAATAACTGAAAGAAAGAATGGCATTTTTACTATTATTCATCATGTTTCCCTGGAAGTAATTAAGATACTCAGTAATTCAGCTGGATATAAAATTAGTTCACAAATTTTTTTCATTACTCGTGGTTTAATTCATTACAGCAACTACTGCTCTAAATGTAGCCATTCTCAAGGTTCATTTGATTCATTTTCTCAGGAGTGACACCCAAGTTACTGAAGACTGAACTGAGCTAAGAGCAACCCTGTCAGATCTCCATCTTTGGGCCACGAAAACTGGCTACAAGTGAGTGACAGTGGTACGATGCTGCTCTTTGCTTTTTCATCAAGAAATCTGATACCTGCTCTGTACTTTTAGTTGGGCCAACATCAGTAACTGTTAAACTCACTATCTCAGAATTAATGTGAAACAAGAAGCACTGTTCACGAGCACGGTTATTACAGGAGTTTCTAGATAGCCCAAAGGAGAACTGTCTCATCAGAGTTTTGCTGAGACACTAAATAGTTGGTTTCAGTGTAAATGAACACTCTGCTGCCATAATTATGAGAACTGAAACAAGGCAGAGGCTTTAGTTCCAAAGCACAGCTGCTCAGCAGTTGCTGATGCTCCTGCTCTTCCACCAAAAAAAATGCTTCAAGCTTTGACAGGTGGCTTGCAACCCTTTATTTATTTTAGTATTTGGAAATCAGCATGATCTTGTACCAATGACTAAAACTGAAATGCTAAGTCTTCAATAACTCGAAAGATGTGTAAAAATCAGAGCAAGCATAGACAAGAGAATTATTTTGGCATTTTATTATAAAAGTAAAATAAAAATAAGCATTTAAAAAGCCACTTTTTCAAACAGGAACAGATATAAAAAAAACTATTTACAAGTAGGAAAATGCCAAACTTGAAAAAAATTTTGAATAAGAGGCATCAAAGTGAAATTTAAATACATTATTTGAAATATACAAGATTCTATTTTTTAGGATTTTCTTTTTTTCTCTGAATTGTCACTGTTATGAATAATGATTTTTCTCTGACAGCTATATTAGGAGCTTTTTTTGTGCAACTGTGCTGCAAAAATATGAAGAGAGCAGCTAGAAACTGTATCCTTTGATTGCTCTATGTGCCTTACCTCTTTTTTGAGTTCATATTATGCTTTAACAAGGAGTGACTTTCATCTGTAGAAGAAAATCCTCACGACCCAGCTCAGTCTTTCACAGTGTCCAGTCCTGTGCATTAATGTGGCAGCAGAGTCCTGGTTACTGGATATGGCTTGTAAATGAATACAATTAAATGTACTTGAGAAGGAAGCAGTGTCTAGGAGTTGCATGCTGAAGTTGCCATTGGTTCTGGTTCACGTGGGCTTCTTCCACTGCACTTTTGGTTGTGAATTCACTTCCCTCTGAGCAGGATGACACTGATATAATTTTAAATGTTGCATTTGTTCCTGTAACTGCATATTGCTAATTGAACATTACGATTCGGCTATATAATTGCTTTGCACTGAACTTTCATGTCCGTAGCCCAGGGCTGTTTTGCCCAGTGTTAGTGATGACTTGCTGTTCAGAGAGTCTGAATAAGTAAAACTCAGTTTGCGGAACGAGGTCTCCACACCGCTGTCACACGTGCTTTCGTTGTCTTGAAATTTGCTGTTATAAAGCTCACCTGAGGGAGAGAGGAAAGGGAAATATGTTATTGTTTGCGTGGCTAGAGTAAGGCTGCTTTCAGAAAAGCCTAAGGAATGCCAACCAACAGGGTCAAAGCTCTTCTGTAAGAAAGTGACTCTAATATGAAGTATTTTAGGAAAAGCTGTGCTGAATGTTTTCAGGCCACCAAAGCATGTGATCTGACATATTGCTGGCAGAGATCAGCTTGCAGTTGGAGTTTGGGATTAGGAGCCTGGTGCTCTGCTGACACTAATGCTGTCACCGTACACTGGTCAGGACTCTGCCTGGGTGCCCAAAGGTTCTCTGGTTCTCAGGCTCTGAGCACATGTACAGCTCCAGGATGAGGCTCCTAAAACTCTCATTTATTTCAACTTACAGATTTGTTTTTGAGACAAATACTTGAACAATTTTCATCTAGTATGAACCTGAAATACAAACAAATCAACAGCAGCCATCACCTGTGCACAATCCACAAAAGGATTGCCTCACTGCCAGGGATCAGTAACCAAGCTGAAGGTATGATATGGGATCAGTGTGACGATAACAGTGGTTGGCATATTAGAGTTCAGTCTTATTTTTCTAAACAAACACCTTAAAATAAACAATGTAATGTAGTCCATTCATGTTGCAAAGGAGCAGAACCCCACTTACCCTTCAAGATTAATCTAATGGGGTAATATGTGTACAAGCGTGTTTTTGGCTAGGTGTGAAGGTTCTTTCCATGACTGAACAAACTGTTTTCCATAGAGAGTAAACTGGCAACATTAGACTAGAAAGGAGTGACTTTTTTTCTCTTTTTGTTTCCAGAAATGTCTACAGTATTTTCACATACTGGCAGCACTACTGGTGTCCGAACAGTAAAAAACAAAGGTTTTTGTTACTTAAAATGGCCAGGCGATGACTGAACATCCCTGATGACTTACTGACTTCTCACAACCTCTGTTTTTGTGTTAAGTCCCTTACCCAGAAATACTGTAGGACTTCCATCACTGAAGATGCTCAGAACTCAACTGGACATGACATGGACAAACCCATGTAATACTTATACTGGCCCTGCTCTGAGCAGGTAGTTGACAGCAGGACTGCTTGTGGTCCTCTGTAATCTAAACCATTTCTCTGCCTACAGAACACTGGGCCGTTTTGGAGTGCTACACATTGTAGACAGACAAATTTAATACCAAAGTCTTATTGAGAACTTTATGTGCCCCGAACATTTTTGTGTATCCAGATATGAGGGGGCAGAAGAAAAGTCAAAAGCTAATGGCATTTGTACATGCCTGGGAGATCACTGCCTAGTTTATCTGTTGAAACTTATTCCTAGTACATTCATGGCATTACCATCAGCAAATAGGAGGTGTCTGGTTTTAGAAAAGGGAGGCAGTATCTTCAATACTGTGATGCAGGCATGCTGATTCAGATGGTCCATTTTTCCTCTCTCTTCTAAGCCTAGCAAATATCTATGACAAGGAAGTCACGCTGCAGTAAAATATTTCTGAAACAGGTAAGCAGCTGAGACCTTGTGTGTAAGGAAATATAAAATCTATCAGCAGTCCAAGGTGGTGTGGGGAGGGAGAATTGAAAAAAACATCTTAAATAAAAGCTCTTCCTATTTTGTTGTCAATTTTACCTGTCTCTCCATTTGCAAAGGTGAGTGATGATGATGACGGAAGAGCTTTTGCTGTACTCTTCTCCAGGTAAGATGGGCTGTGTGAGATGGATAGTGCTTCCTGAATTACTTCAATGGCTTCTGTGTGATTCATCTGTCTCAAAGCAGTGATCAACTCCTGAACTGTACCACCAGAAACCTAAGAGAGAAGACACCAGATGCTCATCATCAACCAGTCTGGCTAAAACTGAAGGGCTCCTCACCATCCAGGACGACAATGTTTTCTACATGTCTCAATGTTCTTTATAACTTGTTACAGCCACATTACCTCATAGTTATCTAGCAGAGTTTTCGAAGGAGAAGGACTCAACCTGAAGGCATTATTAAGTATGCCAAGACCCAGTTTTTGTGCTAGAGTGGACCAGTTTTTGGTGGGATCAGGCAATTCCAATAGTTTGTAAAGCTGCATCTTAGAACTTTCATTCAGCTCTCTCAAGTTTCCTGGAGAACAGAGAAATATGTTTATTATTTACACAAATCATGCACCAGTTCATTTCTAAGCAGAAACAAAGCCAAACTGAAGAGTACATTAGAGTCCAGTCCCAGTGTTTATAAATGTATTGCTGTAATATTGAAAATGTACTCCTTTGTGTCCTTGTAACCTCTTAAGGGAATCGTGCTCATTCTGAGAGCAAGTGGTTGGGAGGCACCTCTTCTCCCTCACTAGTGCAAGCTATTTATTGCAGGGCAATGTCTTCTGCCACTACAATTTGAGAACTCAATTACGAGAGGGATATTGTCAAGTCTTTATAGGTGTTACCTCGTGTCAGCAAGTCCTCCGAAACCTCTGTTGACTCGTAGGGTTTGCCATTCAATATATCATACACCTGAGAGAATACATTAAATTCAGTATTTATTAGAAACCTGTTTAGTATCCATTATCTTGACAAGCCTCAGCAGTATTGTATAAAGCCCTAATTCCATCTGTAAATCAGCATTTTTTCCTCTCTGAGGTTCAGTAGTCTGTTAAGTGGAGCTTTCTTCCAGTGTTATTTCATTGGGGGAGTTTTGTGGTTGAATTAGTCTAATTTTTGATGGCAAGTTAGTTGCTTGTCACTACTGAAATAACTGCAGATGCAGTGAAAGGAGCTAGTTAAGCGAGCTAAACTATCCTTGATGCTTAGAAAAAAAAAGCCTGAAAAAAACCACCAAACAGAATAAATAGACTGCATACCTCACAGTTCGCTGCCATATCCAGAGGTGTTGTTCCAGGCACAATGCCTTCATCATCATCTTCAGCATCTTTCTCATCATCTAGATCAAACAATGGCTCAAAGTTCTCAATGTGAGGATTTGCACCTGGAAAACAAGTGTGTGAAAAAAAATTGTAACAATTTTTCAACAATATTTAAAATATGCATTCTAATATCTGCATGGCAAACCAGCTAATTTATTTACTCCAGCTAAATGATATTTTATATTAAGCCAGCAAATAACTCTTTTTAAAATTACATTTAAATGCTGTCACATCTCTGTGTAGTGCTACTCTCCACTATAACGAGGGGAAAAAATGACAAGCAGAGGGTGAGGGCCAAAAAACCCCACTATGGTTGTATCAACTAACTTCCAGTGCCATCTTCCTCACACAGAGCATAGCATGTATGTAATGAAGCAATGGTGTGGTGCTGCTTTTTATAGTGTCAGAGAAAGTGTGGGTATTTTTAAATGACCAAGCAGACAGCCACATCAATGGGGGGGCTGTGTGTCTGTTTCAAAGGAGAAAAATTGGATTTAAATACAACTGACAAAATGTTCCAATAAATATTCAAATCTAATTCTTCCAAAGTGACCTAAAATAGGAACACGAACAAGCTCATGTTTCAATGATGGGGTTATTTTTGTTTCTAAAGCAGTCCAACATTTATTCCGGCTCTAACAAGATCTCTTCCCCCCTTCTTCAGCTATAAAAGCTACACAAGAAATATTCAAAAACTTGGAAGTGTGCTCAAGAAATTTTTCTTGACCAGCATAATTTGCCTTTTTAGCCATTAGATGGTGCTGAAGAGTGGTTAGTAAAGCACCTCAAAGTCAGACTTTCTGAGGAAATTCAGACCTTCAAGCTTTTATCATCTGACTCCCTCTGCTCATTAAACAAGTTCACTGACACATTCTTTTCTGCTTGCAGGGCTTCTAACTTGAATTTCTGTCACTATGAAAGAACTTTCCAGCAATGATCTATTTTCATACCTGCTGCTTTGAGAACTGCTGTCAATTTTGCAGAGCCCCTTCCAGCTGCTATGTGAAGTGGAGTTGTCCCATCATATGTAGTGCTGTCCACATCTGCATCACCCTAGGTTTTTATGGAATGACAAAAAGAAATCTATACAATAAAGTTGTAGAGGCTCATGTCCACATAAGCATGGCAAGCACCATTCCACACCCGTTTGCATGAAAACTAATGTCTGAAAAGAAGTAATTAGAAAGTTAACTACAACTGCAGATGGTCGTTGTGTGCTCCAGCCTTACAGCAGGAAGCACAGTGTAGATATCCAAATAGGTCAGGTACATAAAAGCCACTTTGCATCCCATGGAATGGTTCTGCCACGTGATTACCCTCAGCCTTTGGAGTCTGAATGGCTTGCACAGAAATCTGACTTCCTGCTGCTCTTCAGAAGAGCAGTCAGGCTGGTGGCACATCCATACACCAGCACCAAGCAGAGCTACAGCAGCAGGGGGTGTGTAGAATTAAGGACACCAGAATCAAGGTGTTAAAGAGATGAGAAAAATACTTATGGATATGCACAACTATATGTCTATGCACATCTCTGTACACATTCAACTTCACACAGAAGTTCAATTAGTAACTTCATTGGCTGCCAGGATTATTCAGTGCAAATTAAAAAAGGCATATGCAGTCAGCTCAGGGTCACTGTAAATTCCTCAGCTTGGGCAAAAGGTTCACCAGCAATGCTAAACAAAACAATGAATAACATTACTAATAATTTTGCCATTATTCTAACTTAAGTAATCTTGTTAATAAACTGGAACTCCCCTTTCTGTTCCTTTGAAGCACTGAAGTAGTGTCCAGAGTATTTAAATATATAATTGGAAAGACCTGGGAGAAAGAAATTCTGCCCTTACCTCAAGCAAAAGGCAGCCTGCCAAAGGGATGTTCTCTTGTTCAACAGCCAAATGCAATGCAGTTCGTCCAGATTTTTGTTCCTGAGAATTGACATTAACTCCAGCAGCAATCAGCTGTTTGAGGCAGGACATACTATTTGCCATCACCACCATGTGAATTGCACTGAGACCTACACAAAATAAATCCCAACCATTAATATTGTGCATATATCCACATGCATTAATACTTGAAAAATTCAGAAATGTCAGAGTAATGAGTTTTGAAGTCTCCGCGTCTGTACACTAAAAGATGATAGAATCATAGAATTGTTTGGGTTGGAAAGGACTTCAAAGATCATCTAGTTCCACCTACCTCCTGCCATGGGCGGGGACACCTCCACTAGACCGGGTTGCTCAAAGCCACATCCAACCTGGCCTCATCCCATTCCAGGGATGAGGCATCCACAACTTCTCTGGGCAACCTGTTCCAGTGCTTCACCACCCTCATAGTAAAGAATTTCTTTCTAATATCTAATCTAAACCTACCGTCCATCAGTTTGAGGCCGTTCCCCCTTGTCCTGTCACTACACGCCCTTGTAAAAAGTCGCTCTCCAGGTTTCCCATGGGTTCCCTTTAAAAGGCTCTGGGAGGCTACAATGAGGCCTCACCAGAGGCTGCTCATCTCCAAACTGAACAACCCCAGCTCTCTCAGCTTGTCTTGCAGTGGGGAGGTGCTTCAGCCCCCAGAGCATCTTCATGGCCTCCCCAAGGCCCACTGTAACATGCCCATGTCCTTTGTACACTGGAGGTCCCAGAGCCTGAAGTAGCACTCTAGGTGGAGGCTCAGGATCATGTTAATGATGTTGATAAAAATGTTCTTTGTGCATAAATTGGAGCTAGTTGTGTTACTGGTGGTGAGTCAAAACCATGCAAGAAAAAACTCCAGCAGACTACAAGGTGGAACAGAGGGCAGGAACTACAGAGCCCACCTAGAGCATCTCTTTGCCTCAAAAGAGAGTAGCCTTAAAAACAAAGCCTGCATCTTGGTACTAAACAAGTATGTACCCCACACTAGCCCCATCTGCTACTGAACATGTCTTCTAGAAACAGTCTGGGGAATAGTTGCTATATTTTAGTATCATGCTCCTGTAAGGTCCCACTGCCTTTACCATCTCAAGATTACCTGCACTAGACCATAAAGCCTTGTATTTAAAAATCAACCAGCCAAACAAAATCCAACCAAAACTAAAATTCTTTCTCTCTGAGGAACTTAACAGAGTTTTTTGAATCCCATAATGACATTTTTAGGTCAGACATTTTAGAGTCTACTAGAGGAAGAGTACTAAATTCAAATCCCCTGTGCCAATGAAAAATGGGAGAATTGTCTCATTGTGGTTAATTTGTAGGCTCTAATTCTGTATGGTCACAAAGTAGCAGATACAAAACTCAACACAGGTCCTGAACCTATTTTTGAGGGGATTCATTTGCTAGAAAAGAGGAAACATTTTCTTCTAGGGGGATTTTTTTAAAACCAGTGGTGGTATAAGGTATCTCGGGAGGAATACGGTGCTTGAAGTTTTGTGAGATTCAAAAGAATACTGAGTAACAAAAATTCAAATCCATACTATGCCATGTGGACATACTACATCTTTCTGTTCTGTTCAGAAAACCAACACATCTGCAGGCATATGCAAAATGGGAAAAGATGCTATTTTCAAGGTCTGTATCTACCTGTGTTGAGTCATGGTGTTGGCAGGGGCAGGAACTGGGGTGTGTTTGTTTAGTATATAAGTGTAAAACAGAGCCCTTATCTTTCCATACCTTCACCATTGGAAAGGTTGACCATCGGAGATACCTTCTCATGCTTGAGGAGCAGACTCAAGATCTTGTCGTCTCCTTCGGTAGCAGCTAAATGTAAGACAGAATTACCATGGCGATCCAGGAGGCTGACATCTGCTCCAGCCCTCAGCAAGTCTTCTACCACCTCTGCCTGCTTTGTGATTACTGCCAGGTGCAAGGGGGTCTAGAAGAGACAGAAGCAAGCCACAAGAAGATAAGCAACAGCTACATTACTTCTACAGAAATCTCTGAAACACATAAAGGCTCCTAGTGTGAGAAGGTGTTACACCACTCCAAAGCCAACAGAAACTAAAAGCTTGCATATGTGTACATTCTTTTCTACTGAATACTACAAACAGGGTTTCTACTTACTGGAAATAAAAGCTGCCTTGCCAGTGTCAGCAGTTGGACTTTGGGAGGAACAAAGATGTTGCCTACTCTATAAGCCAGGGCACTGACCTGGCTATTTGAGCATTGCAGTGTAAGGGACTTGGGAAATGACATAATCCCTGCATCCCCCAGACACTATAACCCTGCTTCCAGCTGCCCCATCGCCAACTTCATGGCATGGTTGGAGCACACGCACTTTCCAGGCCTGATCTGCCTTTACCACTGAACCATGCTCTCATTTTGCTCCTGAATGAGAGGTTTGCAGCCATGGGCTTAGGAGCTCCTTATCCTTCAAAATGGCTGCACAGAAAAGAAGAAAAATCCTACGTTTCTGTGTGTTTGTTGAAGTGCAGAACAACTGTGCAGTTACGCATCGCGTGTTAGGCTGGCTGATCTTATTTGCACATTCCCCATTTTTTGGCACACCTACAGCAGCGAGTGGCTCTCGGGGTGAGAGGTCTCTAGAACTTCCAAAGGCTGACTGCATACTGCATTCTTGTCAGTCTTGTTAGTGAGCAGCTGCATGTTGAACAGAGCTGCAGTAAGCATTCTAGTAAGGCTTGGGAAATCATATCTCCAATATTAAAATAACCTAAAAATTTACACAAGATTCCATCTCCAGATAATTATATTTAGATTAACAGAGGACTATAAAAACCCCCAAAAGACTAAGTCCAGCTCTGCACAACAGTAACCGGACTTGTTTGTCATGCATTGGCCTTTTCAGCCATCAGCGAGCCTGCAGCAAGCGCGGGTAGTGCCCTTCGAAATCTTCGTTCGCGAAGCCAAGCCATGATGACTGCATTAGTAAGGTACATGTACAATTCAGCTTTCAGAATATCCTGATTTCAGAATTTTTCAGAAGGAAAATTCTAGCCCAAGCCTACATTCTCTCCCACTACTGGTTTAAGATATTAAGTTGAAGGTAGGAAGACCTGTAGAGGTCCTGGTAGTCAGGGATCTATTTCTTGTGTGGAGCACAGCTTTGCTTCCAGTTTCTGTTAAACAGAGGGCGCAGAATTCAGTTCAGAATCTTCTGCTTGCTTTGATAAGCCTCCACATTTCAAACTTGCCTTATATAAACACAAAAATGAAATGTGAGTCAAAGTAAACCTTCTGGGACTATATGTGTAGAATAAAAACCTGCCTTTACTGTTGACAGCAAAACAAACTACATGAGTGTCAGAGTGCTGCCCTGTAACATCCAGCTGGTTACCTTTGGGACAGCCAAATGGTGCACACAATCTCTTTAGAAGAGATTCCTTTTCAGGCAGGTTCCCACAGCTCTTTTTAAAACTTGAGTTACAATACAAACAGTTCAGACTGTGTCATAGATGAACCTGGAGACAGAATTGTGCCTGGCAGTTAAGAGTTCTTTTCCTCCAAGGTAAAAGACATGGAAACGGGCTTATTTTTCGGTTTTACTACAATATAGATCTAGAAATAAAAGGGAAATCTTGGTGCTCGTGTGATGGACACAAATACAATCTGGGCTGTAGGAAGGGCATAGGTTACTATGGCTTCATGTGCCTATAGATAACTGATGATGCAGCAACTGGCTCATGATCCCAAATTAACCTATGTTACAAAGGTCAAAAGAGCCCAGAGTTGGCACAGGGTAATCCATACCGCTGGTTTAGGAACAGAGAAGCCAAATACTGAAGACATGAAATGAAGAATTTACCATTTTTGGCCTGTTCTGCAACTAACCCACAGAGACACTTCTGTTAACATCAAGGGGAGTTGTGGACTAAACCTGTGAAAATAGGCTCTTGTTCCTCCACCACCTTACAATATGTCATTGTGTTTCAAAACTTGTTTGAATTGCAGTCAGATCTTGGCTCTTTCCCACAGAAGCAATTTCTTTTTTACTGGCTAGACAATCAGCAACACTTGTACCACCACAACTGCCTACCTGATAGAGATCATTTCTCATGTTAATGATGTCATTGTAATTCAAATCCGGCATCACTTGCAAGAGGTTTTTCACCAGCTCAGTATGAAGGTGGATAATTGCTAAATGAAGGACACTGAAACAAATAAAAAGCAGATTAACAAATTCATACTGTTTTCAAATTTATTATAAAAATTTCAAGGCTTTGCTGTAGATCTGACTGAATTCTGACTTAAACACCTGACTATTAGAGGTAATGATTCCAGCACTAAATATTAGCACTTAAAATGAGCCCCGACATTAAAAAAAGCAAGTCAGAAGGTAACTGTTTAACCTTTCAATCACAAAAGCAAACTCAGAATAGCTTTTGCTGGCCTTGAGCATAACTTTACTACTAGTCTAATATACAAAATTAGTAGCACAAAACAATTGCTTCAGAAAATCCCCCGATTCTTTGCTCGTTTGTTTTTTTATTTGAATTATGCAGCAGATGAACACCTCTCACTGTCAAAACCTTCCTGCAGAATTTCCACAGGCCTCTCTGCCTCCAAAGCAGATTTTCCCTTGGGGTTTCCCCAGCCAGATCTGTGGGTTTTCCTTTCCTTCACTTTCAAACAGAAAAGTGACTAAGGACTCAGGCCTAGTGACTAACAACCACAAGATTTGCAGCAGTGGCCACAGATGTCATGCCAAAAAAACCCGGTTTGGGACATCAGTGACTGCATAGCGAGACACTTCTACTGGGTTAATGCAATGGCCTTTCCAGCGCCTTTCTCCAGAGCAGGTCCCTCACCATCAGAGGAGCACCAAAATGACACCAAGAAAAAAAGCAGGTTGTGAATCGCATCACCCCTGTCCGACAGAGCTCTATTTGTCTTGTTCCCTTGAGACTTCATTTGGAAGTCATGCTCTTTGGTTTTAAACATATCCTGCCAAGCTCTTCTTTAGCAAGTGCTGGCCAGCTTCTAGATGCATCTGTTTAGCATATTGCTGCTGACACACAATATCAACATGGGACATGTGGTGTGTCTGTTATACTGCTCCAGAAATACCTGAATAGTCTCAGATTTACACTTTCATCAGATAAATAAAAAGAAGTTCTGTGCCATTCAGGGCATAGAGTCATCTTGAAATTGAGACTGAGAGCACTCAAAACCAGAAGATAATTTAACAAAGGAAAAAAATATTATTTACAACCCAAACTCAACCTGCAGGGCCCTTTTTATTGGTTCTAGACACTGCCATAGGCAGTACTATGGCACCTTACTTCCTTCAAGCCTCCTGTGCTGTTCAAACAGACCCATCATTACTGGAAAAGAATTGTTCCTCTGCCCCTTGGGAGATGCTTCTTACTATGCTCTATCATGCTGATGTTTTATTTCCAAATCTCACTTCAGAAACACATTTGCTCTTCTACTGCTTTTAGTTCTCTTTTCTGCAGCAAATATTTTAATTTTACCCTGCCTCTACATGTGATGCTGTAAAGACATGCTGAACAGACCACAAAAGGGAAGACAGTTCCATTGCTTAAACAGTTCTACAGGAAAACATGCATTTCTGCACTGCTGTGGAGCCATCAGGTATCTGCAGAGGAGTGGTATTGGTACAAATGCAGTCACAACCGGTGTTCGCGAGTGTCCTGTAAAATACTCTACTCAGAGATTACTGTGTTCTGTCTCAAGGCCATGAAACACAACACAAGGCCCACTAAAGGTACTTTAATTCCCCACATACTGCTTTGATGAAAGATGAGCAAAACTGTTGACAGCAACATTTTTTAAAGACTTAAGCAAAAATTTCTTATTTTTTGCCATATAATTTTAATTATTAAAGTGAAAGTCAGGGAAATTTATTTATGATTTTTAACCTTTCT
>VYXB01002190.1:667908-692266 GCA_013397135.1 Pachyramphus minor | reverse complement strand
TTCCCCCCCCCCCCCCCCCCCCCCCCCCCCGAGAGAGATGGAATACAGTCATCAAAGCTCCTTTTTTAAAAACTGTTATGGAGTAATACAGATGTATGATGTGCTCACAGACTAAAACCCATCCCAGGAGAAAGGCAACATGAACTTGAGCTTGCAGATCCTTCTTGATTCAGGAAGAAAACAACTATTTATCATCATTCTGAAAAGTATTTTGATTTCGTTGAAATGCTCTGCAAGTCCAAATCTGAGGGGCAGCTTACTGATATTTAAATGCAGGTCAATACTCCTTGTCAATACTTCTCTATCTGTCTTCATTTTAAACACAGAAGTTGTGTTGTCCAAAGTGCTGGCAGATTTTGTTGCTAGCTCCTGCCTCTTTCATGTTCCTGTTTTTCTCAAAGCAGACATTAGGTTGCCAACTCGAAAGCAAAGCAAGTAAAGTAGCTCTCTGTGATTGTGCAGTCCTCTATGTGTAATCTGAGACCTATTTTCACCAAAAGTGGAGTGAAAGTAGTAACCTTTCACAGAGTAATTGAACAGTGGCATACAGGTCTCAGTCACTTGTAATTTTCCTTCTAGTTGGACACCTTGAGGCTTGTATGGCTTTTACTGTATAAATACTACAATTTAAGGAAATATTGGTGATTGCACAGGGCCTGCTCAAGGCCTGCATGCTGAGAAGTGAGGATGTGATAGAGTCACTTGTTTATTCCAGAGATTATCTTTGCAAATGTTCAGGGCTGCTTCTGCTAAATTTCATTTTAAGTACCATTAAGTAACATCATTAGTTCCTCCCAGTATTTCACTCTGAGTCCAACAGAATCTGCATAGCTCTAGAAAAACAAAATGGATTTCTGCTCCAGCTCACATTATTGAAGGACTGATAAGCAAATACTAGCAGCCAAGTCTGCCACAAACATCTGTGCAATCCTTTGGAAGACAACAGTACAGCAAAAGCAAAATAATGTCCTCTGGGAAGAAGTTGGTTTCATTGGGAGAAAAGCAGTATGGACCTTCCAGCTATTGTTTCTATAAGTAAATCCCTTACATGAAGCTTCCTATAAAGACTTAAGGATTTGTGTGGAATAAAAAGCGGGGCACTCTCCCTTCAGCACCAACCTGAGGATCCTCATCCATTCTGTATCATGGATACAAGCTCAGCCAAGACTGTATGTAAAAAATGGCAAAGAAATGCACAACATGCTCAACATACCCTTGGTGACCAGAGTACTTTCTGGATCAATGAACTTTGTGGTGTGCACAACTTCTTTGCAAATGCAACGAGAACATCTAAATCACAGCTGTACCTCTCCCAAACAGCACAAAGGAGAAAGATATTAATTTGATCAGAGCAGTGCTGCCATCCATGATTGGCACACACAAGGGGCAGAATAAACTGACTACACCATTCTGCCACTAAAACCATCAGTTTCAACCCAGTAAACATAGTGGGGTCAACTCACTTGTCTCCATTATCATCCTGGACAGCAGTGAGATGACGCTGAACAGACAACAGCATCTTCACATCTCCAGTTACAGCATAATCAAAGAGAGCGTTGCAGTGACGCTTGGCTAGCTGCATGGCCTTCTCCAGGAATAGAGAATCTGCAACACAAAGTTTTGTCTTCATCAGTTCAGTTCTCTTTCTTGGAACAACACTTTCTTTCAACAGGCATCTGCGCTGTCATTGAAATACAAAGTGCAGGCCACCAAGCATTATTCACTGATTCACTAATTACTCCTCAGAGATAAGCACAGAGGGAATCGAGTCCCTTAGAATCAAAACTAGGTGCATCCTGAGCATTCAGGCAGCAGGAACCCTGAGAACAGTCAAACCCTGGAAGCTATTTCTGGTTTGAGTGGCACTGAATTAACTGCATGGATGTACATTTGTGTGTAATAAGACAAAAGGAGCAGAAACTTGAATCTGCTTAGATACAAGATATATCTAAGGACTCTTGTCTACAGAGCAATTAAAAAACCCCTCTCATGCACTTCTGAGTAGTTTTGCCTTGAGGAAACTGAGGTACAAGAAGCCTAAGTGACCCAACAAATATTGCACAGAAGCTTACAGAAAAGCTATGAAATAAACACAGGGCTTTTGCTCCTCAGACTCATATCATGCAGTGTCTCCTTTACAGCAGCAGCACAGAGAGTCTGTTCTCCTGTTTTAAACATTTCAGTTTTATACTGCTTAGTATTTGTAGTATCCTGATTTTAGATTTATAAAATTTACAGCCACTGAGATTTCAAAAAGTAGAATATGTTGTGATGGGGAGACAAAAGGGAGAAAGGGGAGAAAAGAAACTCATTTGTGGGAAAAAAGTAACTCAGGCTGCTCTGTCAATACTTTTGTGGTTCTGTATCAGCAAGAAACTAGTGAAAATGAAACAGATGAACTCTTAAACTACAGTCATCATTTTGAGAAGTATCATCTGAAACCAGCCTGTATTTTGAACAGTTTCATGTTTCCATAAAACCTCGTAAGGTTGGAAATTACTAAGAGCAAACAAGTACTGACTTTGTCATTTAAAGCACATGTGGGAAGACAATACCCAGGATTTCCAGTGACACAAAACCAGGCATTTAGACAGGGTCAGAAGCGTATCCCTGATGAACACAAATTCACCATTTCTGTAAGGCAAAGACTTGCTCAGCTATTCATGAAGCTTATTGTTCCAGTCCATACATCACTGTGGTTGCTCCACTGCACGCCTGGGCTGCTACATTCATATTTGCTATTTACCTCTTAACACTTATAATAGAATTCAGTGGATTTTATGTTCAGTATAATTAGTCAGGGTAAAGGGCATTAAGCAATTCGGTCTTTTCTCATTTAGACATTTCCAAAGACCAATGAACTAGATGCTGAAACTCCCTGATTTTCCATATCAAACACATAAAAAATATCCCTCAAAACACTACAAGCATCTTTTAGTCTAATACCCAAATGATCTAGCCTGCAGTAGCTGTTTTATGAAGACTGTTCTTCTGCACCCATCCTTCATATAATCTGGAGCTCGAAATTGCCTCCTCTCATGCCATTACAATAGATACAGAAGAGAAACAGTCAACGTCCTGCCTACAATGTTCATTACTTGGAAAACAGGTAAACAATTCAGGCCGCTCCTTCATGACTGCTAAATGGACATTATTAGTTCTTCATACCAGCAAAAGATTTTGCTCTCTGAACCAGACACGTGATTTATCACAACCAGAACTGCAAACAGCAAGTTCTTTCAGCTTTTCTTAAGAGCACCATCTGTTCTCAGAAGAGAAGTGTCTCCTACAAGAAGCTACACCTTGGAGGTTTTTACAACTACAATATAAATATATTTACATAATACAGCTATGATGCCACTTTGGTTCCCAAGCCATGGTTTCTAGTGCTGTTGTGCATGCAAGTGCCATACATGGCTGATACCCACAAGAGAACGTACCCTCTCCCTGATCCAAGGAACAACTAAAGTGGTCTACATCATCTTGCACTTTGTAAAAGCCAAGACCAAAACATTGCTTCCTGCTCAATTCCTACTGCTAGCATGTCTCTGTAGTCCAACTGTTGTTTTTTTGATTTTACGATAAGCATGATTACTCAATTCCTTTAAAAAAAGTGTCCATCAATTATTTTAAAAAGCAATCCAGGAAAAGGATGTCTTGCTCTGGGAGAGGATGATTGGTAGTCTTTGTATATTTTACAACTCTGCTACTAAACCATTTCTATTGACTACTCTTGCCTTCCTCCCGTTTTGTTTGATTCATAACACTTTGCTACCCAACAGAGTTATTTTACTGGGTATTTGCCATATGGGAAAAGATACCTTTTCATTTTAAATTCAAACCTGTAACACTACTTTGCATGCAATTTAACAGTCTTGTTGCAGTAGTTCTTCTCTGCAATCACTGCCAACATCCATTTACTCATCCATTATGATCTATCAAATATCAAAAGCCAAATCAACTGCTGAACTGTATCCCTTGTGCCTTCGCTGCTTGTGGCTGTTCCTCATACAGCTTTATTAAAAAGGCAGTGTTAAAGATAAGCAGTGTCTCTGCTTATCCAGCCCAGCAGGATATGCTGTCTCATCGCCTTTGCAGGACAAGCAGAAGCTCAAGTGCCCAATGGCAGTACAAAGGTTACCTACAGAACTATGTATGGGGAGGGACCTTAAATTTGGTGGAATGGAATCCCTCCCGTTTCCTCCAGGAGGCATTACCATGTTCTGAAAACAGCAAGCAGACATTTATGGAGTTTCCAGGCATTTTACACCAGCTTTACCCTTACAGCAGTTTGATCTGCCCTAAATAAATACATTTACTTGTTCACTTACCCTGCCACCTGAAATCTGCTTCGTTTACTTCAGTTTTACAGGAAGCAGCAGCATCCTCCTTCTCCTCATTATCAGCAGACATTCTGCACGCAGTCCTCCCCACAGTTTCCACCTTCACATCATGTTTCATGTCCCATTTGTCACTTTGTTTATCAGAGCTCTTTCTGCTTTGTTCAGCTGTGCTATTTGATAGTCCTTCTAAGAAAAATTAGAATCATTAGTGTCCAGTACCATTGCTTTTCTAATATGAATTAGATAAAGCTCAACTCGACAAAACCAAACCCTGAAGAATCAATACAAAAATTTACTTTAACATAGGTGTTATCATTAAACCCATAAATTATACTGTTTCAGATGCCAATGCACACAGACATAGTGATGTAACTTGCTCTAAAGTTATGCCATGTTTTTGACAGACTCTGCTTTAAAAATAAACTTTTATATATTACAACAGATGTACATGTCTTTTTATGGTACAAGAACGTAATTCTGAAGTAATCTCAGGAAATCTAGCAGAATTATTCATATCCATTTTTGTTTTCCTAATGGCAAATCCATCCCTGAGACTGTGGAAATAACTACAGAGTATTCAACACGTAGATCTGAAATTACCTTCCTATTATAGGAAGCCAAGAGTGTCCTTATTAACAATTTAATCTTTTCCATTGATTTCTCTGGGCTACTGTGTAGAACCAGACTGTGGCAACAAAGGAACATACGTTTTCTCTGGTCTAGTCTTGGTCACCTGTAATCAGCACATTCAAGCAAGCAGAAGGGCTGTTGCTTGAAACATACGCTGGATACAGAAGCACATGGAAGGGTTTTGGTGATTGCTTGCCAGGAGTCAGCAGAAAAAAGGAACATGCACACAGCTGTTAAGGGAGATTTGAGGAGGGAAAAAAGAGAAGCAGAGCAGTATGATCTACACAAACTCCTCTGCTGTCAGAGGCAGCAGTGAAAAGAGACTGATTCTGGAAGAAAAAAACAGCCCTCCCCAGCACACTTAGCTAGACCTGCATGACACTTGGGCTCATACTCTAGAAGAAAATACAGCAGGTCAAACTCAATTCAACTCTTGGAATTTTTACTGTTACCATGTTTCATTCCAGCATTGGACTTTGTTGTGCCAGGGTGGAAATGCATCCCTCCAAAAGCGGAGTATCCATATGAAGGATAACTGAACCCTAAAGAAAGGAAGATTAAGAATTAATAGAATTACATCCTAAAGCAATAAAAACACCGCCTAGGATAACGTGAAGCTAAGGCAGTAGATTTTTGTTTTCTGCACACCTTCTGCTTTATTCCATCTGATTATAATAAATTTTCCAGGCTAAAGGTGAACTTCCCCCCACCTCTCCAAAAATCCAAAGAAATTCTAGGTGATTGCCATTGACACTCTCTACCCCAATATCCATAAGACCACACAAATGTAATATCTCTATATGCTTCATCTAATATCCAGCTGAGACATCACAAGCTGCCTCTATGCTTCTGCTTCTTTGTGACCACAACAGATTTGTATTCTGGTGTTATGCTATAGATGTGCTGCAGGCAACACTTGGAACGGTTTGAAAACTGCTGCTCTGTTCCCTGCTCTAAAAAAAGCATTGTTGTTCAGATGACATTTGCTGATCTGTAGGTTTTTAATGCTCTGCTGCAAGGACCAAAGCAATGCTCTTATGATCCTGCCTATCGGATACACTCCAGCTTCAACAGATAGAGCAGAAAATTTACTAAATAGTATCTCCAATTTTTTAATAGTTCTTCGCACTAACAAGGTTAATTTGCCGAATACCACCAGTGGTCCAAGAAATAATTCAGAACCTGTTTAATTTTCAGCATCCAATACAGTACTTAACTGAGTTGTCTCATGAATTTCAGTGCCCTCAAAGCCTCAGGAAGCAACAAAGCTTCCAAAGGAGATGAGGAAGTGTTTAGAAAAGGAGATGCTTGATTCAATTGTGTGATACTATTATAAAGGCAACAGAGTCAAGTCTTATATACCTAGGAGAAGACAAAATCCTCATTGCATTTTAAAAATCAGAATAAACATCTATCCTGCTCTCAGAGTAGGACCCCTTTCCCTCTTCACCCAAAAAAACACTGCCTTACCAGAGCCAGCACCGCCACCTCCCCCTCCATACATGCCACCACCTCCAGTGCCACTGCCTCCACCATAGCCATCAGAGAAGTTAGGCATGAGCTTCTGTCGTTTCCTTTGCACTTCTTCTTTATCTGGGACAGAAGGAACAGACAGGAGAGGGAGTCAGTCCTACTGCTGGCCATGCACAGCACAGAGGTTCATACAGAAGGCATTACTCCCATCTACTAGTTTAGAAAGGAAAAGTCCCCAGTCAGACCAGCAGCATCGCTGGGGCCTGTGTTGTCTCTTCAGTTGTCTCAGTGCCTTGTGCTCAGACTGCAGGGGACACATGCAGAGATGCCTTAGGGGCTCAGAGATTCCTTCAAAAGTAACTTGTGTACTTGGAGCCCTAGAAATCAGTGGTCCCAAAATTCTTCAGTGTTTAAGCCAAGTCATAAATGGGCACAAACCACAAACTTGTTCAAGAAAAATTTGTCTTTGGGGAATATAAGCATAGGCTCTTCTACTAAGCAAATCTTCTTGAGAAATAGACCCTTATCAGAGATACCTGCAGTGCCCTCTGAACTTTTGTTTAAGGGATGGCAAGAAATGGTGAAAACCATGCTTGTTTGAAATTATTTACTTAAAATATCATAAAAGCTCCTAGAACAACAACAGCTTATTTTCAGTCAAGACATAATACTGCCAAACCATTCTGAGCAGCAGTAGAAAAAAAAAAGCCTGAATGTATTTTATAGTGTAAGTTCAAAATAAGACTTAGTCCCCCTGGAAAGCAAAACAAAGGAAAGCAAAAAAAGGACTACCNGTGTAAGTTCAAAATAAGACTTAGCCCCCCTGGAAAGCAAAACAAAGATTTTAAAGGACTACTGCAGTGACTGGGAAAAGTGAAAATGTCATGACAAGAGCTACAAAAATAGGGATACAAACATTATATGGGTTAAAATCCAGCAGAACTGTTGAGGAAAGAAGAAAATATAATTTGTTTATTAAAACATCTAGTAGTTTTCAACAGCCATATGACAAAAAGAAAGGTCATGCACAGGCACAACAAGACAGCTGAGTACAAGAAACGGGATACTGAAAAATACACGTGCTTTATTTCCAGGCATACATGATCTCCAAATACGTATCCATGCACGCATCAGGCATACTCACACTGACGAGGACAGAAAACTCTAGAAAGCAATCTAGTCAGAGAAACAAACAAAAAAATCCACATACATATTTGTCTAAGTTTGTGTGAACACTTGCAACAAGGGAAAAAATAGTTCCTAAAGGGTAATTTTATGATTAGATTGTATAGGGGATCTGAAAATGCACATAATGTTCAATTAATTTTACTCCACTGAGAGACACACAAAAAAGGTTTGCTTTAAATCTGGCAACTTTGCTTTGCAGTTGTATACATCACTTCCCATAATGCTTATGCAAGAGGTTCCTGAAATCATCACCAAGAAGAAATCCTCAGGTAACTCTGGAAGCTTTCGTGAATGCATGTTTTCTTCGTGTAAAGTAGACTCACTTGGACATCAACCACCATCCCTCCCTCTCCAGCTGTCCTGAGTCCCTTACCTCTGATGCTTTTAGACACACATATTTTAGAGATTTTGACAGGGAACTGATTTCAACAAAGCTCTAAGTTAGGCACAGAAAACATAGAAAACATTCTAGATTAGAACTTAATAGTGTAACCTGCAGGCAGGTAAACTGTTAAGCGGAAAGATTGTCTTAATACAATGAAACACCAATTATGACTTGGGCCTCAAGGCATTTCCATATCATTAACATTATTGGTATTTAAAACCACGATTGCTCCTGCCATTCCCATCAAACATTTCAAGTGCAGACTTCAAAGGGCACAGATCTGCTGGTTAAACTTCTTTTCATTAATAGTTTAGGAAGCAGGTCCAATACCAACTATTCTACTTCTGCTAAGTAACTAAAATTTTAAACACAAGAGATTGCAACAGCACTTTCCCTGCTCTCACAAGAAATGTCTCAGTCTTACTTATCTAATACAGGCAATTAGAAAATTAAAAAAAATCAGTGACATTGGCATGATGTTAAAAGGCGAGAACTGAAAAATACAGACCTTTTCCACCAGATACCAACCAGTCTTTGGTGTAAGGTTTCAGCTGAAAGCACTGACAGTAAAATGCCCTCTCAGATATTATTTTGCAGAAACTCAGAGGAAGAGAGTGCCATCTACCGTATGGACAGGCACATCTGCATAAGCAAGCCTCACTCAGAAAATATTTGTCAATTTACTGCCTACCAGTCCAATAAAAACACCTACAAAGCCATTATAAAGCTACCATGCTTCATATTGGCCCTGCCCAAAATTAAGAGGCAAATATAATATTTTCTAAAAACAACAACTAAACAAAAAAGCCCTCCTCCAGCAACTCTTAACTTATTAAAAACGTTTCTACGGGTTCTGTTTCCAATATATAAAACAGGTTTCATGAATTACCTTTAATTTCTGGGTAGTAGAGGAAAGGCTTTGGTTCACTTGTTTCCAGATCCGATTTCCTTCGCAGTTGTACAAACACAGACGCTGGCTTCGTGATATTCACATCGCGGTACTTGGGGGTTTTGAACACAATAGCAAACTGTGAAGGAAACAATAGGAAGATATCTATCACCGAGCAAGGGTTTTGACAACTTTGTTTCTACATTTGCACTCTTTTGTAGGAGTTGGTTTACATCTTGGGAGGCAAAAAGTTGTAGCAAAGGGCTGTTACAACAATAAACTTCCATTATAGTTTTCAGTTTCACTCCTGAGGTTGAGTCCTAAGGCCTCTAAGGAAAGACAGAACTATCATACAAACTACCACCCCATCACATATGTTAGTACTGCATTGTTTGTCCCCTCATCATTTAGCATCTATTCTGTGGCTTTCCCAGTGTGTTCACAGGAGCTCTCAGAGCTGTTTATACATCGTATCCCAATGTACACTGGTGCATGTCCCAGTTTCCTTCCATTGTATTCCCAACCTGCATAGTTACCTAATGTAGGTCTTTAAAGAACTGTTAAGTTTGTATTATTACTAGGAAGTAACCAGCCAAAGAAGAGGTCAGTACAGGATACAAATGCTTTCACCTCTTTTACTAATTATAATATAATCCTTGTTTACAGAGATGAGAAAATCACTGACAAATGACAGATGCTGTGTTACTTACCTGTCTATGTACATCTGTAGGAGAAAAATCTCCAAAGCCTTCCCACATACCACCATTTTCATCCTCTTCATAGAAACGTATTTGAATATCATCTGCAAAGAATGAAAGAAGCACACATTGGGATGTTTGTGCATTTGTTTATTAACCTTTGGCTAAGTTTACTTCAGATAAAAATCAACATGTTTACTTTCTGGCCGGATGACAATATTACACAATACATCAATTAGCTTTATCCATTTTATGAAAACAGCAGAAATAACCCATTTTTGACACCAATGTTAGGTCAGCCTAATTGTAATGACTTCACTGAAGCTTCTACTTACTGAGCTGTGAAAAGAGAACTAGGTTCACTACCTCTTCCTATTCTAGGGCTATAAAACATTCCAGAGGAGCTTTATTTGGAACCAACACGTAAGGAGGGGAGAACTTGAAGCGTGAAATGTAGAAACCACCCTCTCTCCTCCAACAGTTTCAGTTCAAAAAACTGTAGCAAAACCTGAAGTGCCACAGTTCAAGTTCCGCTTGCTGCTGGCAGGGTGCCACTTTGGAGCTGTTGCGCAGGGAGGCGGTGAGGGTGTGAGCGAGCAGCACGTCAGCAGTGATCCCTCACCCTCCAAACACAGCAGAGGCCAGAAACACGTCATTTGGCTTTTGCTCCTCTAAACAAATTTTCTTTCCTTCTCTTTGTATTTATTTATTTATATTTTTTTGAGAAACTTCACGATAGCAAATTCCCTTCCCGGCACTCCTGGCAAGAAAAAAAAACTGGAAAAAGCCCATTCTCTGTTAGAGTGACTGATGCAGGACAGGCTTCTGGAGCAGACAGACTGCTGCCTCAGATCCAACACCTGCTAGTCTCTAGACTGTGAACCACCAGTTCCCGCTGTCCTGCATGCTCAAGTTTCTTCAGGCATGAGGTTTCTGAAAGCAATGAGGTCAGGGGAAACCCCGATCTGGCTGAGGGGAAACCCCACCACAGGGCTTCCACTGAGTCAGACATTTATTTATTTATTTTGTGCACAACAGTTATCTTTTATCTCAGTCCTTATGGCAAAGGATAGATACACTACTGAAGGAAAATAGTTTTTTCAAAGTCCCTTCATTTCAGAAGTCCCCAAAGCCCTATCTCTTTTCTAAGTCCCTGGAAGTTCCCAAAGCACTCTCTCTTCCCTAACTGATAGAAGGGCATTTGCGAAAAAGAGAGATGGAAAAGGACAGCCTGCCTTAACAGAAAATGTCAGTGTGATTTTTACAACAGGGACTGATTCCAAACAGATGAGAACAGGGCATCCACTCTACCATGCAACCCACACCAGGGAGTCTCAAGTACTACCTCTACCTGAGAAACGCAAAGGTTTTCCCTCATTCCCATGTTTTTTCTTTTTAGTTTAGCCCAAATACAATCAACCATATTAACCATTATCTTCCCATACAAAAACAAAGCATCCAAATCCACACTGCCAAATTCTGACACATTCAAAGCCATGAGCAGAGACTGAAAATGAACCTATGAGAAGTATGTTTACATAGAGTAATCGCCACTGTTAGCATATACATAAAAATGAAGTTAGCAGCAGTAGCGCTGAACACATTAAGTTCCCATCCGTGGTCAACAGAGAATGTTCATACTTACTCCTTATAATCAGGAACTTAACGATAAATCAGAAACTTGAGAATAATTGAGAGCAGGTGTTTGTTAATGGAGTCAAATGTCACCCAGGACCCACCACCCACAAAAAAATCCAGAATATGGGCAAGGGCAAACTCTTGAGAAGAACAAAGGTGATCACATGGTCTCCGTGGAGTTAACACAGGCGGAATTTGTTTGCAATAGACTATTTTGATTTATTAATTTTTTGAACTGCTGGCCTGGTATTTAGAAAGGCTGAGTGCTTACAAATTCTGCTGCACTATCAGAGTGGGAGAATACTAAGGTAGCACAGCAGGCTTCACGTGTACTCCAGATGAACACCCCGGTGCACCTTAAAATACTCAGGACTCTTACCTTTCTGAACCTTGTCACAGAGAAGGTAAATCTCTTCCCCTCCTGTCACACACCCTGCTGTTCTGTCCATTCTTACAATTTTTAAGTTGGAAGCATTGGGAGCTTCTGTTGAAAGAGAAGATCAAAAAAAAGCTTAACTTCATAACAGTTTAAGATTTGAGAAAAAACCCAACAAGCAAAACACACAGAAATGCAATAGAAGGATAAGCCTACAATACAACCTACTTAAATTTGTCTGTGTTTTTTTAAACATGAATAAATTGACAGCTTTTCATATGAAAGGCATAATCTGGTATCCTCTAAGCTTTGACTGAACTGTGAACTATAAAATTAGGCCCATAATTATTCCCCTAGTGAAGTAGCCCAGCAGTGAACTGCATCCAGCACCCTGCACTAGTACTAATTTTATGACAAAAGGGCAGTACAAGAGAACATAGCTTTTTCTTCCCTGCTTTCTGACAGCCTGACACTTGAGAGCTGTTTTCTGTATCTCATTATATACAATGCTTTGCTTTATACTGTGGTTGACTTGAAAGCACCTCAGTTTTTGGCCAGTATACTGGACTGTGATAAAAAAGGCCACCTCCACGGATCCTAGCAGAGGCATCAATAAACAACTATTGGTCCTCCAGACAGAACTATCATCTAATAAGTAAAAGCAGCTGTGACAGACAGTTTTGCTACCACAAGTTATGTCTGTTGTGTGAAAGAGGCTTGAATGGTACCAAAGAAGAGTATTAGAAAAAACACGAACAACAAAGAATACCCCTAAAAAATCTTCTGTAATTAACAATCAAGAATTCCCCTTGGGAGACCAGAAACTAGTAACTGACATCTGTGTAGCAACTTACAACAGCAGAAACATGCTTACAAAATTTCCCCTTTATTTGCCTCCTTAGTTAAAGGAAAAATTTTTGACATCACTACATTTCCCAATTAATATCAAGGAACAGACATAGTAGAATAGTTGCATTTAATACATTTTCATCTAGACTTTGCCCTTAAAAAGCAATGATATAGACATGACTGTTGGAAAAGTAAAAAAAATGGTACTTTTTCTGAGTCATTACAGAATGACTACCAGGAACATGGTAATCCACAGCCTCAGGGAGGAAAACTCAGGCAGTAGAGAAGATTCAGGTAAAGTGAGTCAGTATAATTGAAAAGCACAAGGGAAAACATGAAGTGAAAAGATTCTCTTAGAAAAAGACAAACAGAGCGACCTAACAGAAGTATAAAAACCACTGACAGATCTAAAGGAAATGAACTGAGAACTCTGGTTGTGTCAGTCTCTCAAAACAAGGACAAGCAGATGGTCAGCAAAACTAAAAGGTGTCAAATTGTCAACAAAGATTGAAGCAAAGTAATTTTTTCCTCACGTCCTGTGTGACAAGGCTTTGTCACAAAAAGCAACTGAAAACTGCAAAATTCAAGCCCTTCTTACGAATGTAACAAGAATTTACAAAATCCTCATAATAAAAGCGGCAGGATTAAACATGCTAGCAGCAAAATATAATCTTGCTCTGTGGCTTACATCACCACCCATTAAAAACCAGAATGATACTACATGTACTTGGACAGACATGGGACTAATTATCCATGGGCTACTTACCTGTTATTCATCCAATAACAGGCAAGCAGCAGGGTTAGATGAGTCTATGTATAGCAATATCTACCTATCAATTTTTGTACGTCCAAAAGCTTACCCCTTATTAAAAAAGCAACTAAAGCCAAATATACTTACTGCTGTCATATATTGCATCTGATATAACAGGATCAAGCTTCCGTGTGAAACTACCATTACTGTCAGGAAGAAAGGCTGTAAACATGAGACGCACGACACTGAGATCCATTTCTTTAGTCTGCTGGATCGCTGCCTGGCGGATAATTTCTCTTTCTCGTTCTGGAACCAACAAGTAGACAGATGAAGTAACACAAGGGGTAGGGGACCCATAACAAAACAGATGGAACAAGCATTACTATCAAAAGGCACCAACAGCGAGGAAATGTGTTCTTTTACACTTAGTATCCATCGGGTTCTCTCTTTTTAAGCAGAGAGGAGCAGCTATTCAAATTATACTGCACTCACCATGCAGTTTGTACATCAGATCTTACTTAAGATAAGGCATATAATTAAAAGACAGAAAATTGCTATTTGCTGCTCTCAATTTATAATGGTTGCAAAAAGGACTAAGGACACTGCAATTCCTGGTGTTAAGAGTGATAAAAAGAAGGATGGCTCCTTTATACAGTGCCTGAAAGCAACACAGACCACAGGTTTTACAAAGCCACAGGTGAAATGCAGATGAAGGAAAGAGCGTTCTCAAAAGGAGGTCCCTAAATTAATTAAGGATATCATGTCTTGCTCGACACTTGAGAAATTACTCTATTTAACAGCTTATTAAACAGCTTAAGAGCAATGGAATATAGGTGCAGAGGTGGGTACAGGTAGCTATGAAAGGAAGTTACTCCCTTCTCATGTGTGTGTTGACAGCAAAGACTCTTTGTTTCAGACTCCCTAAAACACGGCAATAGCACATCAGATCTTAAAGTACATAGCCATAGGCTGTTTTCCTACCCAAGAACCTGTGTTTGGAGCAGCTCAATCTGTTTCTAGTAAACGACCAATTAAAACCAGGGCATCATCTCCACATACCAGTTAGCTGTCTGTCTCCACATCCTTCTGCCTGCAGGTAGCCAAGTTCAGGATGTACCAGGAGTCCCGGGTTGTATCCCTTCTTGCAAGCATCTATCATGCGTGTTTCCAGAGTTTCAAACACTTTCTTCTTCGTGACATGAAGTATTCCAAGATTTGCAAACCTGCCAAATTTCGATTGAGGAAGGTTTTGTATTTTGTTAATACTTTATGCCAAACCTGCAGCAGGCAGACAAGCTACACAACTGAAGTCAAAAGAAGGACTCTACAGGCTTACTCAGGCACGATTAGTTCTTGAGGGTAAATTCTACATCAAGAAAAACTGAGCCAAGCTTACGACACGTGTAAAATGTGCACCATCTATATGGCAGCAATCTTATGGGTGCACAGGATTTTTCTATGGCATAAGTAGTAAATTGTCAGGTTTCAGACTTACACTGTGAAGGCAACTAACAAAACATTGGAAAATCTGGTTGTTAACACTTTGTTTGCTGTATCTTGGCAGTGACATTAATATGTCATTCTGTATGCCTGTTAAGCAGAGAAACTGCTCAGAATAAGCTCCATCTGTTTAAAATGGTTTGGAGAGCAAGTCAAGAAGCTAAAAACAGTGCAATATTTTCCAAAGAAAATGTCTTAAACAAGGCTCTGGTCATTCAGCAAGACACTTCAGGTATCTATTTGAATGAAAATTTCCATAATGCAAGATCTGCTTTTGTAAAAAATCTCCTGGCACATTTAAAAATCAATTAGATCTGGAAGTATGAAAACAAGACAATAACTCAATTTTCATGCAGGTCAAGTGAGGACAGGAAAGCTGTTTCTAAACATCTGACATCTGAGGAAAAACAAGACAGGTTAGAAAATGAGCCAAACTTTTCAAGATGAAAAGGAGCATTTAAAATAAAGCTATTTAAATTGTTGTTCTCGGTAAAGTCAGTGCACTGGGCTTGGACATCAAAAGTTACAGTTTAAAAGAATATCTCTCTCCCAACCTTCTCAGCTTTTTAAACTTCATCTTCTTCACCAACAAAGACATTCTTGAGATCACAGAACTAAAACTCATAGCCAGCATGAAACCTGATCTAAGCCTGAAAACATAGTTGGAAGCCTCAGCTTCGTTTACCGATACAAACAATTATTCTTTTAAATTAAACAAGAACAGACCAACTACAGTTTCACAACAATCTTACTGCTTTAAACTTTAAAAGTTTGACTCATTTCATATTTTCATGTTTATACATGTCTTGCATTAATTTCAAATTTAGTAATCTGATTTTCTTAATGATTTTCTCTTAATTATATCCCTATTGTCAGATTTCAACAAAAATAAAATATTGATCAAAGAAGTAATAAAAGCTTTTCTTCAGTAACTTTAGTCCCTTCTCTGATCAAAACTACTTACATTTTAAAGAATGGACCTACAATACAAATTTGGACTGCAGACCAAGAGATTAAAATTCTACAAATTCTAAGTGAAAATTATTTACTTAAACCTATTTAGCTTGCTTAGGAAAAATTCTGCAAAGGTAAACAGAAATACCATTGATTTTTCTGTTTAAGATACAAACAAAACACAGATCACACCATGAAGACTAGTGGTCCACGTAGATGTCTCTTAGTAGTATTTCTGTATTGCTTCTTACACTGTTGGTGCTCAGGTTTACAAAGGAGTTGACAGACTTACCCTACAACCATATCTTTAGGTCCTGCATTAACTGTGCACACTCCATCTTCACAAAATTTACCCACCAAGCTGTGAGCATGTAAGTGGACGTATTTGCCATTAGTTACTAACTGGACAATTACTTTTGCAGGTCCAACATAATTGCAGATCTGTAAACAAATATAAAAAATGTGAGATAGTTTACTTACTTCCCCCACCCCCCCTTAAATGGAACAAGTAATTCCAGTTCAGTATTTTCTGTCAGCTAAGTACAATCAAACTTCCATAGGAGAAATGTGTATGCACTTCCTCATGGAATACAAATGGCGGACTAACTGCACCAGATCATCACAAAAAAGAGCCAACACTTTTTTTGGCAATTAAACTTGATATACAAATGACAGAAGTAGTGACCAAAAAAAGCTAAAGGAAAGCATCTTCTTTTTCCTAAATCATGAATCTCAGTTTTATATTCTGTCCATTTACTCCACATTGCCCTCCTTAAATTTCAATCAGAACACGGAATGCACAATAAACATCCCCAGCTGTTAAAAAGCATATGTAAAATGTATGTATTTAGCTAAAAACCCTGCATTGTTTTGCCCAATTTGAAAATACTTTCAAAATTTATTTTTAAACATTATGATTGGTTTAAAACATTCTGGCCTCATTACAGGTAGAGATTTTCAAGTGAACAAATTCTACATTAGCAAGTGTTTTGTCAGTTGAATATGCTACATCAACACATACTACTCAGTCCAGTAAATATCTCCCTTAAATGTACACTAAATTCCTATGCTAAATTCCTACCTAGAATTTTGCTGGACTAAAACTATGACGAACTGTGTGCTTTCATATAGCCAACTCTAGAAGACTACAAAATTTTTTCCCTCCCTCTGCCAAATTACCCCACTTTTTAAAAAGCAAACATTACCTTCCCTTCTAATTCACTTAATTAACCCTTTTATCAATGTTGGGCTTTTTCCCCTCCTCCTCTAATTTTTCTTCTAATTTGCCTTGGGCAAAGTTCTTTGTATTACAGCAGCTTATAGATCTAATCAACCAAGGTATTAAAGGATCATGATAAACATTAAAGTGATGAATCAGTGATGAACTGAATATTTAAGGTTATATTGTTGATAAAATGCTGATAACGAGGGATTGCCTCGATTTCACCACATTACTGAGTCCTACTAGCTTCCTTCACTCCAGCTAACCCCACTCTTGAACCCATTCCATCACAGCTGAAACATTTTGCATACGTACAATGTATGCCCTCCCTGCCTTTCTATGCACTGCTAAGAGCAAAAAAAATCCCAGCTATGAAAAAGTTGTTCCAGGAGGAGCAGGTGTGCAAAAGCCCTCTTTTTACTCACTGACTGCTAGATAACTGTATAATACCGTACTAATGTGCATTCTACAAGTGTTAGTTTATAAAAATACAAGACAGGAGGTACTCATGCTTCCCTCCTGTTTCCAAATTGTAATCTCTGTTGGACTGAAACAATACAGAGATGCAGAATAATCCCTGCTGCATTATTTCTGTAATTTACCAGCAGTGAGAAAATTCCCATGTACCTTTCACAGAGTCATCTGAAAACAAAAAGGATTGCATTTGGTGATACATGCCACCATCAGTACTACAGGTAACTTTTCAAAAAGGTGGCTTTAAAAAAAAATATTTTCGTCTTGTCCCTCGCTACACAAGCCTTTCCCTGCTATAAAGCTCCTTTATAAAGCACATCTTTAGCCCTACATTCATTATGAGTAACATGCATGTTCTAGTATCACATCAGGAAAGTTCAAGACAATCCTTCATCAGCTGTAGAAACCACAGTGAAACTGGAGGTACGACTGCTGCATGTCAAGGACTTTCCAGCCTCTGAAAGCAGAACACAGAAGTGCAGTGGTAACCAGATTGCAATCTCCCCCTGTTACTCAGCTCAGCACGATCTTTGTAGTCTCTCTCTCAGGGGGAAAACAAAAGGGTTCTTAAAATGCAATACCTTATGTAGGTCATTAGGCAAGAAAGGACTATTTTTGTCATCCAGTCTGATGTCCTGTGCTGCAAAGGCTACAGAATGTCCCTGAACTGTCTCCTGCCTACATTTCTTATGGACAGACTTTCCTACTTGATTTTGAGACATCCAGGGTATCTTGGTGCCCAGCAAAATAGTCTGAGTGCTTAAGTATCCTTATGTACCACAAATTAAGTCTGAAATCATTTTCCCATGTCTTTGAATCATGCCACAATTTCAGAATAATTTGACATTTATTCTAGCATTAAGGTATATAAGTAACGATCACCTCTTATGTACAAACTTAAATATTGTCAAAGGCATTAAAAGGTAGAAGGTATGTCACAATGCTGAATATCTATGGAAACACAGGGATTATGGTGCTGACAAAAAAACATATACTCAGCATGGGTGGGAGATAGCACGTGAGCGCTGTATGGATCAAAATCAGAGCTGTGATCCAAAAAAATCACCTCCTCATCTTCAAATTAAAGATTAACTCAAAAAAAGAAAATAAGGAGTTCCTGGGAAGAGTACAGCTGTAATACTTGATTACATCCTCTACTGAAGCAGCACTCGATCTGATAAAGTTAAAATGCTGCGGGTTCGCACTTATCTGCTGTTTCTGTTTGAGAGATTTGTCTGAAAGATTAAAAGGACCCTGTGAACTCGAAGTTGAGTCAATTTCAAACTAAGACTTTAAAGTTTTTTCAGTGATTTCACATCCTCCAGCACTCCAGACCCCAGCCAATTTTCATAGTTTCTCAAATTTTGCAAAAACTTTATAAGAACATTTTCCTACTTCAAAGATGTTTTTTCCAGTTACTCTTACAAGCAAGAAGTGAAACCAACTGGTCAACAAGAGAAAGCAAATGATGGAAAAGACCACATGAAACCTACAAAGCCGGCAAAAAACACCTATTTCTCTTTCTAATCTCTTTGTTACAGCAACTCCACTATTTTCAGCCTATTTTCACACCTAAAACGGGATCAAGCACTTTGGTGTAAAACATGAGTATGTCCACACTAATAACAGTATTCAAGATCAAAACACACATGTAAGGGCAGTGAAAATTTTCTCACATTTTTTTCAAGTACATAAACCCGAAGCAAATTATAAATAAAACTGTAGATAGTTAAGTAAGCTGGTGATAACATCTGACTTTCCAGTTCTATTCTTTTTTATACTACTGATTGGTTTTTTTCCCCTGGACAAAAAGCTAATGATAAACAAGCAATTCAGAAGCTTTGATTTCAACTGTTCTAGAGAGTAAAATTTTCCAGCATTGTGTTACTTGCACTAAGTGGATGAAAGTGAAATTTAAATGAAGAATTTTAGGTAGTCTTCTACTGCAATCATGAAATGTAACTTCATTATAACATATTCATTATCTACAACTTCTCTGCTTTCCATAATAACATGCAAAGTTGTATAGAATCCTCTGAATATGCAAGATGGTTTCTACATATTAGGATTACTGTTAACAAAGAAAGGGCTAAACAAAGGAATATAATTCCATAAACCACAAATTAATCCCTTTTTATCTTATAGAAAAATACTGCTGTTATCTAGACTCCATTTGTCAGGACTGTTCCATTAAAACAAGAGATTTTACATCAATTCCACCTTGCTGTTCAGTGCACATTTAAATGTAAAGTCTGGCATTGTAGAACTGCTACACTAACTCCTGACCTATACCATTTACGAATATACTATACAGGAAGTGGTAACACACGTAGTTAACTAGTAAAACATCTTGCGTAGAGACACAGCAAAGTCTTCAAAACTCTAGCCTTTACATGAAAGATGCATCTTGATGTGTTCCAGTTTAACTACGAGCTAGTGACGGTGCAGGGAGAAAAAATAATGGTGAAGTTGAACAGCCCACATTATGCAAGAGGTCACATCATATAAACATATTTTCTTTCGGCCTTCAATCCATAGTCCTACAAAAGCAGAGTAGGGAGGCCGTAGTGTTTTTTAGTGCAACGAAGATGTCTATTTTCAGGACATTCCATGGTAGCTACTGGTAAATTATATCAGTTTTCTGCGCAGAGTTGGCCAAGCAGAAAGCAGATCTGAATGTGAGTTGCACTGATCACATCATGGCCAAGGTTTAAAGATCTGTCACAAAGCCTCATTTTTTACAGTACAGCCAAAGTTCATACTACTGTCCTTTCACTGTGCTGTGATCAACTAATAATGGAGGTTTTAGTGTGAAAACACTGGCACAGGAGTAAAAAAACCCACCACCACAACAACAACAAAAAAAACCCACCCAAAACCTCAAATCAAAACAAAAAACCCCAACACAACAAAAAACAGCAATCTTCAGTTGTGCTCCCCTCAGTTATGACAAGGTGAGCACACTGACAAAACATAGAAGAGACTTACAGGAAAAGGTGTGAAACACTTCGGTCTTTACTGGCACCACTTGAATCAAGAACAGGCACTAACAAGCAATGGCCTTGAGGAATTTACTTGTTGTGTTCCCTTGCCAGCCTCTCCCAGCAGGTGTTGCCATGTGGGGATTTGTACTAGCAAAAAAACCCAGATGCATACAGTAGGACGGGAGGGAGGGGATGGGACATGTGTGTGTGTGTGGAAGCTTTAGATGAAATTAAAATCTGATGATCAATGAAATGAGAAGGTTTGATGGAAAGCCAAAGAACATTGTGCTTTCTAATTTCCTGTATAACTCCTTGTTGCATACCTCCTTGTCAGGCTATTGTGCATCCTATCACACCTTTATGAAGTATCACTTGCATTATTATCAATACAGATTGGATTGGAATCCAAGGATCTGGCTTACCTGAAGTAAATTATTTTATATCTGAACATACCAGTGAATTTTCATTCATTGGTTCATCATTACTATCAAACTAGGAAGAAGAAAACAAGTGGATCATTTGCCTGGGCTAGTAATTTTTCACAGTTTTGCAAGCATATATGAAATCAGCTTTCCCAGCTTCTTCTCAATTTGCAAGACTAACTGCCTGGGATACCTCAGCCAATGCTGATTATTTTCCATTGAGTCATGCTTATACTGATTCATTATAGAGATGCAAGTGTTCCAAACTCCAGCCTTTCCCAAGAACTGCAGATGAACTACACACATACCAAGGAGTGGCACGCACCAACGCAGAGGCTGATTGTGTGCCACTCTTTCCTCTCCTTCTTTCCCCATAAAGCAATAAGAGATAACACCAGAATTAAAATACATTAAGAAGTAACACCAGAATTAGAATACATTAAACCTGCTCCTTGTGAGACAATCTGTAGTGCAATAGTTCAAAGACATAATGTAATAAGGCGAAGACTTTCATTTAAGTTAAAAAATATTGAAAAGACGCAGCATACATTTTCCCAACTTCCACAGAAGAGGAATTTGCTGCAAGAACCTTAGGCAAAGACAGTTGTCTAATCCCAGAATGACTAATCACTAATATTCATATTGTACCTCCACAGAACATTTCTTTGATTAACATATGTTAATCAAAGGAAAAAATTCAAATATTTTAATTTTTCCAGGGGAAAAAAAAATCACCAAAAGATTTCAGCCAACACCTCAACATAACACTGTTCCTGTTAAAATGAGAATTTTTAAGTTGAGTGTAAAGGAATTAAGTTCTTAAGAACAGAGTATCCTAGAGGTATTGAATAAGCAGTAACATAAACAGAAAAAATAGGAAAACTTGGTAAATAGCATCCCAGTGTGAAGTGGAATAACTAAGCAGCCTCATGCTTTGCAATAGAAGTGGAGCAACTGAACAGCTCAGGCCGTGCTTCACACTAAAGCTGCACCTTAGGGAAAAGCTCCGCTAGTCCGCACAAGGGCAGGGAGGTGGTTGGTGCAGTAAAGCTTACTGCTCAACTGCTGGCAGATAAAAATGGTGCCAAAATAGCCCCACAAATCTGAAGAAAACTTCTATTTTCAAAATCAATTACATTTTGAAAGTTAGGACTGAAATGTAGTCCGCCTTGAATAATTTCATTTATTTATGTTGCTATGCAGTAAGTCTACACATATATATGACACTTGCATTCAGTTCAGAAAATTAATGATTTATGTACTTACTTTGACCTGAGGGTAAGATTTTTTGTTCTTTTCACTAGAAGCACCAGGTAATCCACCGTGTGAAGGTCCTTCGCACACATATCGGAAACGAAACCCCCTCTGTGGAAAGAAAGGAAAAGAAACTTGAAAGCCGTTCAGAAACAAAACCAAAAGAAAAATAGCACACACACACGTGAACATGCACACATACAAACAAGACTTGCCCAAATGGAAAAGTTACAACTGTTCATCCCTGAAATGCTGAGTGCTGGTTAACAAAGCACAACTGAACTGCAGCTCTGGAGAAACTGTTCCATTCTCACTCTTACACACAGCAGCAACCTGAATTTCTTCTTTCAGTTAAGGTATTTTAAAGCAGAGATCTATTAATACTCTCAAAACAGGATAAAAACTAACATGCACAGAATGCAAGAGCAGATACTCTCTCCCATGACTGCTGCTAGGCAGACAAAATTGAAGCCAATAATAAGGAAGTCCAAAGCATCATATAGGAAAGAACAGGAATGAAAAAGAAGAAATGTGTCTCCCTTCTGTGAAAAGCGTATGAAAGCTGTATCTCCAAGTGAAGTCCAGAAACAGAACAAAAGCTTCAGGGTACTTTGACTGGGTTTTCATCTCAGTTACATAAATAACTAAATATACTTTAGAGAACTGTAGGATATTGGTAACAAGTCCAGGGTACAGCTCTCCATTGATTCTGTTTTTATTTATCGGAAACAATATCCCATTTACTTAACACAGTAATAAGGCACAAGAGATGCAAATCTTAAGCAAGTGTAGTTGGTAACTCTAACTCTACTTAACCATATATTTCATGTGGTCCCCAATTTTGCTTTCAGATCTACTCTCCAGTCCTGCAATTTCTGGCATAATCCCCATTTTATATGGGGCTCCCAGTGTCTGTTCAAATAGCACCAGTTAGTGTGGTACCCTTTGTCAAGAGTTATTCAGCTTTTCTCTCAGAGAAGACAACTCTGAATTCGAAGTCTATATTAGCTGAAAGCAAACAATATGATTTAAAATTACTCTGTAAATATTAGCTTCAATACCAATCTCACTAAAGCCTTTTCATGTTAGGAACTTGTTTCCCAGGCAAATCTAAAGATCTGACTTTTCTAAATATACTGACCACTTGCCTTCCCAAGATGAACTGAGAGACCAAGAGTGAAGTGCCCAGCTATAATGAGCTTGAGCTTAAGTTGTCCAAAAAGCAAAGCATCCTCTGCATTCAGGACTCAGGAGATGACCCAGTCTCTCTTCACCTTGATGCCTTCAATCCAGCAGATCCAGCTGTCACTTGTGTGGTTTTCCTCAGTCTATTTTCTTTGCTATCCTAGCTATATTTTCACACAAGCAGTCTTACTCCTGTAAGACTGATCATAAACTCATCACTCTGCTGATGAATCACCCTCATCACCATGTTNTTCAGATACTGACCACTTGCCTTCCCAAGATGAACTGAGAGACCAAGAGTGAAGTGCCCAGCTATAATGAGCTTGAGCTTAAGTTGTCCAAAAAGCAAAGCATCCTCTGCATTCAGGACTCAGGAGATGACCCAGTCTCTCTTCACATTGATGCCTTCAATCCAGCAGATCAGCTGTCACTTGTGTGGTTTTCCTCAGTCTATTTTCTTTGCTATCCTAGCTATATTTTCACACAGGCAGTCTTACTCCCGTAAGACTGATCATAAGCTCATCATTCTGCTGATGAATCACTCTCCTCACCATGTTAAAAAACATTGCCCAGCTTGCCACATGGATATTCCACAGGAGGAGCCACTTGCTGAGAAGTCACACATGGAAACAGTGTTTTCCCCTTACATACTGTGTATCCTGTTGGCCCCTACATGCAAAGACATGGCCTGATTCAGAATGAACTAAAACAACAAGGAAGAGGCAGCATATTCTTCCAAGAGTTCACAGGACACTGCTGTTTCACTTATGACCATGATGAAGAGTTCCTAACTCTGGATGTATGCTCAAGCACAAAAATGTCTTTGCTGTGCAGTTGAAACCAATGTTGGCCACTGCATCCCGCCAGGAAGACTGGATTGTGTTATGCTCCCATAAAAGACCAAGAGGAGGGTAGGACAGCTTTTAGCCACCCTCTTCTCCTGTTTACTGAACAGCTCTGTAGGGTAGGATTTTATGTAACTCACTGGGCAGACAGGAAAGACACCTCCGTACTGTAACAGCTTCAGGAGGAATCCGTCTAATTGCTGGTGCCACCAGCTAAAGGGAAACAACACCCAGGCAATACTTCAGGGCAATCTTTACTCAGCAATTACTTTGTACATCAGTAGCAGGAAAACTAACC
>VYXB01002190.1:612347-667591 GCA_013397135.1 Pachyramphus minor | reverse complement strand
AGCCTTTTCTGTACTCTTTCTTTCTTAAGTTTATTCAAAGCTGAATGTAGCAATTAGTTTTCAAAAGGTAGCCTTGTTCTTACCTGTTTTGGCTGTTCTATGATTTGAAGATATGGTCCATCTGCTAACATGAAAGAAAGAAACGTATTAATAGAAATTATATTTTTATTACTGTGACATATAAGTTGCAGGGGTACAATTATGTCCTTGAATGTCTTGAGATTAAATTTTTGAAAGCACCTAAGTCTCTTCAGAACTTCAATTTCAACAAATAATTTAATTACGTGGTAGTCTGTAATTTCCAATGTTCACAGAGACCAGTGTAGTGAGAAGAGAAGGATTAACTAAAAAAAAGTTAATTTTAGCTCAGAGGGCCTAAATGGGCAACTGATCACTCAGTTAAAATTTGCAAGGGTGAATAAGAACAGGATCCTCCCCTTGCCACTGACAAGCAGTCTGGCCTTCTTGAGCTAAGGTTAACTTTTGTATTTAAACCCCTAGGGCTCCAAAGACTATACTCACAAGCTTTTGGCCCTAGGGCTTCCTACTGAATAGGTGCTTTCGAAAGTCTGGAGACAGCCAATGGGAAGCTCTGAGGTATGGGAATACAGGAGGAATTCAAGCTGCCTCAACATGCCCTAACAGTCAGAGCAGCTTTAAAAAAAATCCTGGAATTGAGAAGACTACACAATTTACATTCTTTTAATAATTTCAGATACACTTTTAAATATACTGTTCTGCTGTGCCTCTAAAAGCACTGAATACTCAATTTGATTACAGATGGAGACTCTCTATTGAGATCCATCTTGAGCATGGTGACAAGACACAAGATTATGTTCTACTAAAATTCTACTTATGTCTTTTAAAGACGGCTTTCTTAAACAACTTTCAGTCTCCTACAGTGGCTAACTTTATATTGTAAACATGATTTAAAATTCACCAGTTTAAACAGCCTTTGAGCAGACCCTAAATCCAATGAGAACTCAGTGTCACCAGAGTCAAGAACTCATCACCTGATCAAAGCTTAGCTCCAACTCTGATCAATTAGATTATTTACATCAAGAAGGAAAGCCCTCTAGGTGGATGGCTGTGAAATACCTCTTCAAATGCAAACCACTTGGAGTCTGAAAACAACAGTTCCAAGAGATGATTTCTTCCCTGCCTCTTGCTAAGCAGACAAGAAGATTTGCACTTCAATGGTAAAAAATCAGCTGTTTTCAAAGTAGGTCCCAAACAACAGCTTCACTGTGAATACCTACATAATATTTTGCCAGCCTGTCAGAATTATGTATCATCACTTCTACTCTATTAAAGCTATTAATGCTAAGGAATCAAGCAAGCTCCCTGGGCCACAGAATCCTCCGAAGCAGACAAGCCACAGAGCCGGCAAGGACACAAAGCATTCCATGCCCTGCCACATCCAGGTGTGATCTGCTTCTGAACAACTGCACCATCTGCAAGTACCACACCAACTACATAGAAGTTGGCTTCAGCACAGAACTACATACTTGCATCAACTTTTATTTGCCAATAAGCCTAATGTTCAGTGATAATTAAAAACAGCAAGGGATTCATTAAATTATGGTTTGTATGACTACATGCATCCTTCTCAGCTCCTCAGTACAACTTCATTATAATAAAATAGACCTTTGATCAGCAGAGGTCTTAACTGAACAAGCTTCTCTCAACATGGAAGATGTGATAAATACAGCAGTAGATGAAATTAGTGTTCTGCTGATGCAGTTAGCTGACTCAGCCACTGAATTATCTTCATGCCAAATTTATATTGCAAATGTCAGACACAAGAATTTCACATATAAAGACAATTTATTTCCCAAGTCCGACATTTGTACTTTCACGTATAAGAGTAAACAGTGCTACTTGAAGTCATGCAAAAAAATTGCCTCAAGACCATATACACATGACCTTACATTAGAAAGCACGAAACCCAGCTTGGACTTCAACTTTAAAAGATGTAGAGTAATATTTAACTTTGGCCTTATGCTTCAATTTTTGTCTGTAACAGAGTCAAGATGAACTGAGTTGGGTTTCAGCAATATATCAGCACTTAAGACCTCTGTTCACAGACCTCTAACCCTCCCCATGCTTTAGGCATCTGAAATTTTATACTTTAACAATTCAGAAGCCTCCTATTTTCTGGGCACTGGCGGAAATAATGCACCTAAAATACAACTGTGTAGTTCAACATTCAACAAAGCCCTGAGGGTATGACCTGCAAAGTAATTGTTCTTTGGCTGTTCTCCTCTTAGGAATTCATATTCAAGGCGTATGCATAGGGTTAGTATCCGCACAAAGTACTATCCCTTTCTCTCAAACATTAGCCAGAAAAGGAAGCGTTCTTATCCTATGGCTAAGTGGCTGCAGAATCTCCCAGGATGCCAGATCCAAGTTTCAACTTTTCCTCAGCAAAAGGAAATTCAAATTCTTAAGAGAGGGATATACACTTGGCATATTGGAAAGCTCAAGGGAAATTGTTTATACCACTGAAATGGTTTGACCTTGCACACCACTTGTGAAAACTCGGGGAAATTGAAAACTTGGGACTGTGGTTCTTCTTCCCCCTTGGAAAAAAGTTTATAAAAAGCAGACAAAGATACGGACTGAAAAAAAAAATCTTACGTACTAACACTAAGGAAGTGCAAAAAGGTGCAGTGTAAATGTACAAAGGCAAACTAGATGGCCGTTATCATTAATCCACATTATATAAATCATATACCAATGTATTTAAAACAGGTTTTGTGACTAAACATTTTCTTTTACAATGACTAAGTAATTTTCTGGTATAGCATCTGAACCAGACCCAAATAACAGGACAGAGAAGGCCCTCTAATGTAACGCCCTTAACTACACCTGACATGCTATTTAAAAATAAAGCAGCAATGTTCAAAACACCCAGGCATAAATGGCACATAATTTTGATTATAGAAAGGATTTTACCCCATGAAAACTCTCATACAACTGTCTTCACTAAATTCTGAATACTTCCCAAAAGTACATTAGACAGCCTAACATTGGTTATGTGTGGTTCCTCCTTTCACTCATCCTTTCCCACGGAAAAAAAAAAAAGACATTTAGTGTTTTGCACATGGAAGTTTTTAATATTTTGTTTCTATTACTAGGCATGTCTGGTCTAAGCAGACAGAGAGCAGGAACCTGAAGATAAACACCTTGTAAGAGAAACTAATAATTACAAGATTTGTGATGATTTTTTGCACCTCTGTTGTAGCCTGGAAGGTTGATTGCTTCACATTCTTGTTTAACAAGCAACCCCCTTTTAAATGTTAAACAACCACAAGAAGGAACACTACTTAATGCATAGCTTAAGTTCTACTTTTGCCCTACAGAGAGGCTGAAGGCACACAGTCAGGGAGCTGGTCTCCACACAGGGATGACTCCCATGGTTGCCAAGAGCCAAGTTCTGACATGACAGCTCCTCATGATTTGCCTGGCATTGCTGCAGCCAGGAGGGCCAAGAACTGTAACTAAAACATGCAGTCCTCCAGCATGGTGGGGCCTTGGTGCCGACTGCCACATCCTGGGCCTGCTTCAGGACTTCTTTTTCCATCTCCTCACCTCGGTTGCCACAGACCAACTTGCATCCCTCTGCCTCACCTCCAGCCTGAGTCACAATCCCACTTCCCCACGTCTTCTTCAACTGCTGAGTTTCTTCATTTTCCTTCCTGCCTGAGTCAGAGGTCCTTCTGCCTCCTGACACTCCCACCACTTACATTCTTTCTTCCTCTTGACAGGCCTCACCCTACACATACACTTCCAAAGGAGCACCCATCTTAGGCTCCTCTTGGTTCCTTCCCACCACAACAAAATCAAAGAAGCGGGATGTAAGGTTGGTGGGATATCTCTGCAAGCCTGGCAGCACTGTGGAACTAGTGGGGTCCTTTATCTAACAGCTTAGCTAGTACCTGAAGCCATTCAATTTAACCTGCAACCAGCTGTGGCCAAGTCTCCCGCTCACCTCCTGTGGATCTCCCAGATCCCAATTACAAGGCATCTCACCCTTGTAATTGCTGTTATAGGATGGACATGGATGAAAACACTCACAGCTTCTAGGTTTTGATTGTTAACTCCTACACCAACCCTCTTGTGTCCATCCTGGCACTGGTACCTTGCTGCCAAAAGCTCAGACTCAAGACCTAGGGCCTTATCCTTCCTGAAGGCCTGTTGGAGCATTTGCACGTCCTCCCTCTCAGGGATTCACCTGCACAAGAACACACTCTCCAATCTCAGCTCTTCAGTGTTGAAAGCATGATGCTTAAAGCAAGCAGCACATGGGCATTGCTTAACCTCTTCCCTCAGTTCACTCTTCAAAACACAAGCACAGAAGATCTAGAAAGAACACCAGAAACAGAATTCAAGTCTATTCAAGCTCCCAAGGATTAGGGCCACTGCCTGGGACAGGGAAAATGAACACGCATCTCTGTTTTGGTAATAGTCAGGCTTCCTTGAATCTCTAACAATATCTCTCTGAAAAAATAAGAAATAAAGCTTTTTAAAGTGCCTTCTTTTTCCCCTCTATGCCCTTCTCATTTCTGAACAGCAAGCATCACACAGAGCTGGACAGAGGAGGTTAAAGAAATACCAGAAAACTTATTTTAGCAGACTCTAGGCCTGATGGCCCTGCTTCAACTTCAAAGGTTTAAAAAGACACGATAAATGCCAAGAGCTAGTTAGACCAGAGCCCCTTAAACACAAAACAATTAACCAGTTCCCAGAACCACCTTTAACTGGCACACAGATTGCTATGTTCCGTGGTTGTAGATGACTTTGTATAATCAGGAGAGAGTAAGAAACATCCAAAATTATAAACCACTTTGCCCATAGCTCTGTCCATTTCCTCTCCAATTTAAGGCACCACTTTGTCTCTCCACTACCAAGTGGACAGCCCATTGATGTGCATCTGCTTTCACACTGTCTAAATGGATGTCATGTGCAGGATACTTCCCAAAGAGCAAAGAAGAGGCTGACCTCGTGACATACTGGCTGTGATGCTGGTGCCGTTTGAAACACACAGCTCCATCCTGTAACTTGCATTGTTATGGCACTTGTTATAGATACATCTCTTTTCCACCAAAGGCACACAGAGGCTACTTCTCTTTCTAGACTCAGATGCAAATGTAGAACTTGAAGTACGTTAACTATCTTCTACAGCTTTAGAGACAAAATAACAAACCCTAATTTTTATTTAAAACTGGTAATATGAGAGAGGAAGAAGTGAGCAAAGACATTTGAGCACTAACAATGTAATTGAGAAAATCAGTGTCCCAACATCTCAAAAGTTTTCTACTCTTACTGTAAATATTAACATAGCAGAATGTTTATCATCAGGAAGTCCCCAAATTCCCCAGCTATTTGTTGATTCAGGTACACTGGCATGATATGGCAATTCATGGTTATATATTAAACCTATCTGCCAATGTAAGAGATCTGACATTGTGCATTTATGAATGTACAGAATGAAAGATCATCCAACGGTCCTAGAGAAAAATCCTTTTTAGAACATTTATTTCACTTTTTCCATATCTCAGCTGGAAGTATCTTTGGAAAATCCCACATGAATTTTTAACTAACCTCGCTGTGTAGAAAGATATCATTCATTAGTCCCTGCATGGAAACTACTAAAGCAGATTACATAAATTATTATATTATCTTACAACTGAAGAGCTAGTCCATAGTTGCAAGCAGGGGAGGAAGTAAGCTTTACAGTGATACTACCCAAGAAACAAATTGACTATGGCATCATCAGATGCTGTTGAAATGATCAAGCTTTTCTAAATCTTAACTTTTTGTTTGCAATAACCTGAAATACAGGATTCTTTACTGGTAGCTACAGTGCAGCAATAGACAAGAGCAGTGGCACGTAGAAAAAAAGGCCTTTTTCTAAGCAATTTTTCAAATTAAGGACAAAACTAGACTTAGCCCAGTAAGAGCCTTCTGTGACTGCAGAACTGACTGAATCCTTGACTTCCTGACATGGGTTTGAAAACACTAAGTTTTCAACTTTAGATGGGACATAGATATATGAAAGTAAGTTTTATATAAATGAATAATTTGTATGGAATAACCTGGCATGAGAAGTACAGAGTAAGCTTAAAAGGTACATGTAAGACAGCTCCTTATGGAGAAATTTCCATAACCTTATTTGTTCCACAGAAACTCTGGGAGTACAGCAAAAAAAAAAAAACCCCTTGGTATACAATGCACAAGCCACTTAATCCTACACAAATGAATCTTACAGAATAATTTTATCTGTCTTAATAAAAACACACTGGTTTAAACAAGAAAACACTGAAACAGTAAGCATGCCTTCATTTTTATTTTAAAATAAGCATTCATTGTTACTTCAGGCTAGAATTTTTCCTACGAAGGAAATTGCTAAATGTTTATTTCATTTTACCCTTTACACCTTCACTGCCGTCAAGTGTATCTAACATTGCAAGCAGAAGTGGTTTGCACTTTCAACAAATGAAAGTAATTTTTAATGCAGAAGATACCAGCTACATCCTGATACAACAGTCAAATAGATAACAGACAGTTCTCCTGTTAAAAAACATTAATAGCTATATTTGAGATACATATATATATTGAAAAAAACCACATAAGCTTAAATAAAATTTTATTTCCTTCTTCCTTTCAAATCAGCTATTCTAATAAACTGAGAGGAAAAAAGAAGTTTCCAAATTCATGCAAGAAGTAATATTAATATAGAAATTTAATAAGCAAAAGCAGACAAAGGTTGATCAAGCAGCTAATACTGACTGAGCTATAATGGATTTGTATTTATTATTACTGTTCTTGAACCGTACTGTAAGAGCTGCATATCAGACCTTTGCAGAATACTATTTGCTTATTTTCAGCAGTTTGTTACAAAATTTGACTCTGAACTTTTAAATAAGTGTTATTATTCAGGAAATTGTCAGGTACTTCTAATACCACACTGCCACTTTACAGGAAACAGAGAAGTCACAGAGAAGGAAAAACACAGGAAGTTAATATTCTCTACATTTTATTAGTGAAAAACAAGTACCTTAAGAACTACTACAACAAATGAAAGCGTTCAAAAGGAAAAGAAGTACATGTTGCAGTCTGCAAACTGGCAATACAAACATATAGGTCACTGAAGGCTCAAATTTAGAAAAAAAACACCAAAACAAAATAATTCATAAAATCAGGTCACTCTTTGGTCACTGTTCTGGTTTGAGTTGGGAAACTCTGCTGAAACTTTCATTTTCTGTACAAGCCAAAAGAGATTCAGATTTGCCTCACTGCTGAAAGTTTCATGTGGGTAAGAAAGAGATGCAAAAAGATGTAAAAAAAAAAATCTAGTTGACAACTTTGCAATCTACTATTACGAAAGACTGGAAACAAAAAAGCCTCTGAAAAGAACTTTACAAAAGGAAACAAACAGGAAGAATCAGCAGGACAATAGCACCATTAAATAGTAATGGTTCTTACCTGTTCGTATTGGTAAGTCTGAAGTGATGTAATTCGTACTATTAAATAATGCATTCATTCCCATGAACTGATCCATTGCAAACATCTACATTGAAAGAAAATATACTCTTCATTACTACATGTATGCATAATTGCACAAAGCATCTATGAGCAAAGAATTTCAAAGTGCTCTGCAAATATTGAGACTGCAAACACTTTACTGAATTACACAAACATCTTATAGCTAATTTGTTTTTGCTGGTAACAACAGTGCAAGCAAAACAGAGCTGATTGCACTGCCCCAAGTTCCACCACTATCATGAGACCACACCAACCTCAGCACAGTTTCTAAACGTGCATTTTGCTTACATGCACTAACAACTATATATTCAAAAGAGCTTATACAGTAAATTTTGAAAATCAGATACTAGATGTCTTGCCCAAGGCCCTGCTGAGAACCTGTGAGTTTTCATTTTCACTTCTCTGATTAAACCTCACCAGACTACATTCCTTATGTAAATATATTGACAAGCTCTAATGCAAGAAACAGTATACCAAGGTTAAAGTTTAATTTTTTATTTTTTTTTTAACACTGACATGTCTTAACTCACTGTAATTGTTGTCAGGCATAAATCTATCTTCTTCCAAAGTGGAGCAAGCATAAAGAAGAAAATACTTGCTCTTTGAAAATTAGGGTGAGTAGAAATGATCTGGTTTTTTATTTAAACTTTTCACCCAAGCACCATTTTCACAGTTCAGATCTAATGAGATCAGGAAGAGCTGATAAGAGCTAGGCCTACGGATCTGTATGAGTGAAGGAACATTTTACTCATCTATGTCAATGCAAATATCATAACAAATTACACAAAAGGGCATTGTAGGGCATAAAGGGTTTTATTTTCAGAAAAAGTCCATTGCCCACCACAGCAGAAACTTCACAGTAAGAGTCACAGGCAGGTAGGGCATAAAAATAAGTAATATTTCCAAATGCTAATTTCAGCAGGTCTAGCTTTCCTTTTCATTTCAGCCATTTAACCAGTGGCAAGGTACTTTACAGGTCACATNGTCCTGAAACACAAAATTGTGATTAGAACTCTGGTTTTTTCAATGTACAGCAGTAGAGAAACCTGGAAAATGTTAAGAGTTACAAGCCCCACCTCTGAAACTTCTTATTTTTCTCATAACATTAATGATTTTTAAAATTCCTCAGGATTTGGATGGCACAATGTAAGGACAGGATAGGCTACGTCTAGGATTTTCCATTGCTTATTCTCAAGTAACTAAAAATTATAGTAAAGTCCTGAAGTCAAAATTTCTTCAGCAATTATTTTGTTTCTGTCTTTCCTCTGACTAATCTGTAATCATTACCAAAATCATTACCATACCCTAGCAAAAGCAGGACTCTGCATTCTTACACAATAAAAAGAGCATTCTGAGCATTCATGAATGAACCTGAACAGCTTTCTTGTCAAGTATTGCTAAACGCAAGACAAAGATACCCAAGGAAGAACATTCAATGTTTTTTATATTTTAAAAATACAAACAGGAGTCAAACATTGACTAATTTTGGACACCTTTATTTCCAGTGGCCCACAGGTGCTTAGCACCCATGACTTGGTGCTGATAATGACAATTACGAATGTACAGCATTCCCAACCCTCTCTCACAGGTCTTACATGTAAATGCTGGACACTGTGAAAGTTTAGCTTGGCTTAGTTTTCCAGGGGCCAGGAGCAGAGCCTGCGAATTTGCTTAGGAATTTTTAAGATCTGTTAGAAGATATTAGTGTTATTTCCTCTAATGTAGATGTTACTGAATGAATTTTGATTTCACCTATGTTGATCTCACTAAATAAGGCTCTCCAAGGAAACATCTGAAAATAACTGTATGACTATGTCAAGAGACTCATGTCTGCATGCAGGTAGACACTAAATAAGGTTAATAACCAACAGAAGACAGAAACATGTCGCTGGCCCTCATATTCCATCGCAATGAACATGAGCCATGTTTTCCAGCAAAGCAGAGTGAACTGTGAAAACCTGCACTACAAAAGAGAGTTGCAAGCAATCAGCCAATCAGTAAAGAAAAACTGAGCCACCGTGTACCTTCTACAGGAACTAGAAAGGTAAATATCAATAGGAAAATTGGAATACTTAGGTACTTCGCTTTGATGGAGACTCAACTCAGCTTGTTAACAAGTTCCAAAGCCAAAATATAGGCACCCACTCCACACAAAGTAAAAAATAATTAAAAAAAATTAAAATGGAGAAATAGGAGACACTTTATAGACAGATGACTTTCAGGAAAAGGAGGTTCATGTGGATAAAATTATTTTTGACTCTACAAAGTACAAAGTACATACCTGACTGTAATTCAATTTTAGAGAGAAATATTTGCTGGGTAATATTTATTTGTAGTATTTGAGCGAATGTCAAATAACTGGTCATAAGATTTCAGCTAAAAATTAGTAACAGCTATAACAAGCACCCAATATCACCCATGCTGTACTTCATCATCCAATAGATCAAGATTTCAGTAATATAAAAAATACCAATCACATTATTTCATAGGCAAAGCATTATTCATTATTTCATTCACAAAGCATTATTTTTATCAACAACTTGTTATTGTTATTATTAATCTTTATGGAAAAAGTTGACATAGAACGCATAAAAAACCCTTCCACATACAACAAACTTTGTTAAGATGTTTTTATTTGACTTCTGTTCCATAGAAATAAAATAACCATCATCACCAACTGACAAGTTACTGAAATCACTCAAATAACTGTAGGTTAGTTTTTGTTGAACAGTTTTCAGTGAAAGGTATAGATATTACAGAACACAACCCGAATACCTCCATAGCCAACATTTTTTTTACAAAATGTCAAAAAATACCTACCCTGTTGATGCACCCTGCTTAGGTAACTGAGTGCAAATGCCATGTTTCTTCTGCATAAACAGAATAAAAACTAGTCCTAAAAGTCTTGTTTTGTGATCTCTCATATTCAAACACTTACTATTTCATGAGTCACATATGCAAAACTGTGTTCCAAAATACCTAAACTACCCAGATAGCACGGTAAATGTCCCTGTTCAAAAAAAATATTCTGAGGAGTTAATATGAATAGCATCTGCCTACTTGCCTGTTTGCTAAATGTATAACTTGCAAAACTTCCAAAGCAAGCATCTCACAGCTTATTCTGTAAGCCCAACAGGATAAATTTAATAGTGTGTTCTATTGCCTCTGCCCTATTCTAGTTTCTCAGACTGCACCACTCTGCCTCCAGCAGAACTCTGGGATAACAGCAGTTCTCATACCTGCTACGCTTCCTGGACACATCTACAGTTCTACATTACATGACTTTCCAACCAAGAAGAAAAATATCACAGAGGCTGTATTTCCGAAAACTTTTCATTTTAAGTACTGTGATGTAAAAATTAAAATCCATACAGAAATAAAACCCATGTCTATCCCAATCAGCCCTTCAATTTCACCTTATCAGTGCAGTCATTTCTGCCTTTTTAGCTGATACAATGAACAGCATCATGACGGCAGAACAGCAGCCATTAAATATGTCCCCACTGCAGTACTACATTCAGCTCTGGGGTCCTCAGCACAAGAAGGACATGGACATGTTGGAACAACTCCAGAAGAGGGTCATGAAGACGCTCACAGGGCTGGGACACCTCTGCTCTGCAGACAGGCTGAGAGGGTTGCAGCTGTTCAGCCTGGAGAAGCCTCCAGGGAGACCTTACAGCACCTTCCAGTACTTAAGAGAGGGTGTACAGGAAAGCTGCAGAGGACTTTTTACAAGGGTATGTAGTGATGGGGCAAGGGGAAATGGCTTTAAACCAAGAGAGGGTAGGTTTACATCAGACAGAAGGAATAAATCCTTCACTTCGGAGGCTGGTGAGACACTGGTACAGTTTGCCCTGAGAAGCTTTGGATGCCCCAGTCCTGGAAGTGTTCAAGGCCAGGTTGGATAGGGCTTTGAGCAACCTGGTCTGGGAGGTGTCTCTGCTCATGATGCAGGGGGGCTGGAACTAGATTATTTTTGAGGTCCCTGTGATTCTATGAACATTACACTTGGAAGCAGCAAAGCAACTACCCACATACTACCCACTTACTGCAGGTATTAAATACAATCTCTCTTGCACCAACAGCACACGCTGCTGTTACTTGAGATCTTTCATGTTCAACACTCAGCTGCAGTGTCTGGGTGGGGGGAAGGTTAAAGACTTTCTCTCAGGCCTGAATGCTAAGCCAGTTTATTATAAACAGATTATGATTTATATGTGCAAACATACATCTTTGTGTATGTGAACTGACACTTGATTGCCTTTTCATGGCCTAGACAAAGATTAACCCAGCAGTTTCAAATGACCCTTCTAAATGACTGAAAACACTCTCAGTTTCACTGTATGTTTTGTCCTCCTCAAAGCCAAACAAATAACAAAAATGTTCTGGGACCCCTACCTCCAAACTAGAATTTGTTTCCTTAGGATTTATTTATTTAACAAATCTCTACACTTCCTCTTCTTACATGAAAATTGGTGCAAATCCAGAGAGTCGATAACAATCAAAAAGCCAAAAAGACACTTCCAAAAAACAGTCCCTAGCATTAGCTTTGTGACTTTTAATTGGCCTCTTCCTTTACTGCTCTAATTTCTACACACCTTTTCTACATGCATCAAGTGGTAAGATTAGCATCTACTTCGTGTAGCTTTGTTCATTCTCTCCCTACATGAGCTGTATTATGAGGCAGAGACTGCCACCTCTCTCTCTTTGGAAGATGACTGGATTCAAATTGCTTTGTGCAAGTTCATGTTATTATATATGCCTGCTTCCTGCATAATCTCCAATTCCCACAAGATGTACTGCAAACTTGCATCTACAATAAAAAAATACCCCAACATCTGCAGACCACAAGCAACCACAGCAGTCTCCACCCTGGAGATTGTTTGAAGTCTTTCAGATAACACGGCTCAGGAAACGAGACATATCAATTCACAGTATTTTTAAGTGTGAAAATTTAAAGGTGGATGAAGCAACTTCATTTAGCTCCTAGAGGAATAGGAAAATGTAAAATGCAGCTAAACTTGCCAAAAACTACACAGCTGTACCTACTGAGGGGGTGTGTGTGTGTGTATGTGCATATGCATCCATGTGCAGTATTCCTTTCTCCTCACAGCAGGTCAATTGCCACTGTGAAAAAGGTTTAAACAGGGAGAAAAAAACCCCAATAACTAGGAAGTTGTACATACATACACATATATGGAAGATGACAGGGTTGCACCAAACAACCAAGCAAACAGAACAGTAGTTACTTTGCCATCACTCCTCCTCCTCAGTAACCAAATGGCACAAGGTACAAGTAGGCACAGCTGGAAGCACATGACTTCATTTACTGCATTCTGAATAATTGTTTTAAAGCTTCAAAAGGATCAGGCATTTTAAATGGAAGCAACATAATTAACGTAGGAATGCTCTCACCCAGGAACAAGAATTCTCATTACTGTTTATCTTAATTATTTCATTTCAGAGCTCTTCCCTGTTCTCCAACATGCACTGTGTTTACCTTTTAAAAACCAGGACAACTTTCCGTACCTAACTTTTTTCAGCCCTCCTGATTTTTCAGAGTCCAGATCCTTCCTTCTCCTCTTCAACTTTCCAGTTTGAATTTAAAGCATGAGGTAAACTGTTGTCCTCTTTGATACCAGTATCCAACCCAATCCCTACAAACTTGGAATGGGACTTCCTATTACTTTTCTATAAACAATCATGATCTTTATTACCCAGTCCATTGCACTTGTCAACTGGAATTCACCTGATGATTTAAATAAATTTCTTCACTTAAAAACACTCATCGCTTACTTTATGAGATGTTTTACATCAACCTGTTCTCACCTTTCAAGGCTGGGATTCAGAAAGCAAGCCTCAACACAAGAAACTCAAACTACTATACTTCAACTGACCTGATATACAGAAAGAACAGTATTTCCCGAAAGTTTTCTAGCAGAGTGCTTTTTCTCTTTAACTTGGCTTTCATTGTGATTTACCTGTTAAAAATAAACTTAACTGAACACTGAATGAAAGTAATGAAATCCACTATGGTTATGTTCTTAGCCTGTTTATTTTGCTTACTAAAAATAGAGGGCAATGAGGATGAAAAAGAAGCAAAGACATTTGTGCTTTATATATTATATTGAAAGTATATTTTTCCTACATCAGGGTATAAAACATGGCAGACTATCTGACTGCAGAAAACTACATTTTTAGGAACAGCAGCTACAAAATACTGAGGTAGGAACAGTAACTGCTGTATTGTACAGTCTCTACCATGTGTTTTACCTGGCATTGTTTACTTAACTTTAAGTGCCAATTATATACCCTTGAGCCTCACTCTTCTACCCTTTGCAAAACCTAACCTGTACCTGTATAGAGACAACTGTTCTAGAGATCAAAATTTCCCAAACAGAGATGCTGGGAAAAAGCATTGTGCAATAGAGACTTGGAATTGCTGGGTCAGGGAGGGAAGGAGGACAAGAGCTGCTGAGATGATTCTGGCTAGAGGCCAGAGCATGCTGCCCTGACAGATCTGAGATACTGATTCAAGCTGTTTAGTCTCAAGCCTTCACCACCACAGTCCCTTCAAAGTCAGGACGTTGCCCACCCCTTTTTAACGCATGGCCTTTTCACCCTGCTTCTGGCCACCTCTTGAATTCATCCAGCACTTCTTTTCCCTTCAACTCAGTTATTTTTCCCAGAATGCCAGAAGTACAGCTCCAAAGTAAAAACCATTTTATTCAAAATAAGAGGTATTAAACAACTAAAGTATTCCATATTATACGATTTAAAAAGAACCAAAATATAAGGGAACATCATGCATACTGTCACCCACAGTATTGGCACAGATATCTTTTGCATAAATAGGAAAGAAAACATGCTAAACACAAGAAGTGATTGCTAACTTGCTCAGGTTGACAAGAAGCCCCATCAACTACATTATTTTGAAGAGGTTTTAACCCAGTAATGAAACAGATTTGAAATTTGCCTTTAAATGTTTGAAGTTTACTACTATATCTTCTACCATCTATGACTTCAATACCTGGGGCTGAAAGGAGCCGTTTTAAGGAAACTGTATTCTCAGTATACAACTCGACAATGCTCAATTTCCGCTAAAGCGGCAAAAGGAAGTTGTATTTTCTACATTCCTTCAGGTACTACAAAGAGGAGTAATCACTCAATAAAGATTTGAGTGTAATTTCTCAGTATACAAGTAAGGAAAAGTTTGTGCAGAGAGACATTTTTATCAAAGATTTTACTTTCCTCTGCAGACTTTTTCTTATCTATAGACTGTTGCATTTGCAATAACACTACATAACCCTAAATGACACTATTTGTTTTTCTAACATAACAACACAATTGCCTCCTCGTCTTACTAATTAAGCCTGCTTATTATTTCCTGTTGGGTGGGACCTGGCAGTTGTGTCTGTGTATTTTTAAAATTTTTAAATTGTTGAATTTGAATTTTTCAAATATTTTCAGTCATGAGCAGATGCATTATTTGACAACAGTATAAAAACTATAACATATTTAGGAAATTAAATCAACTACAAATATTTAAGAGATTTCAGAAGTGTGATGCTCTAAATCAGAACTGTTGGGTGCAAAATTTTATGACTCGAAATCTAGAATCAAATTTATTACAGCAGGTAACTACTAAATTTGAAGAAAAAAAATCACAGCATAAGAAAACTCACTTGGCAAAGAGAAACTGGACTACCTGAATGGTTGCTCTATTAACTATCTGTGCAAACAGAACTTTTGTTTTATTCCTTTCCCAAGTAGCAAAGTAGTGAACTAGTATGTCAAGAGGAAACACTAAAATGCCATAAACATATAAATTGTTTTTCCACAATATTGTTGGAATAAAGTTAGAATGTTTTTGTTAAAACGCATTCAAAGCAACTTAAACCAAAGGAATAAACAGTATTCAAATATATGGTAAACATATTCTGGTATATGTATAATGCTAAGTATATGTAAAAATACTGAGGTTCAACACAGCAAAACAGCTCTAGTAACTACACTGTATTTTAGCCACATGGGCTGCTAATGCTACTTGAACTAACCTGAGTAGCACGTTAAAATGCTGTTAACTTTTCCTACAGATCAAAAAAAAAAAGACTGACATGCAGAAGTTGTTAATCAAAATCTAATTGTAACTTAACAAGACACACATACCCATTTCATTAGTCTTAAGTGTCATGAATCATCAATATTAAACTACAAACTTTTCCCTTTTTTTTGGAGGGGGAGATGGGGGAGAGTGGTGGGACAGGAACACAGGGAGAACAGTGCTTCTGAGAAACCAAGTAACAAGTAAATCCAAGATTTCAGAAGTCTAGTTGACATAAGGTTTCCTGTTATCATCAGGTTCACTTACACAAGTCCTGGGGTCTTATTAAAGACAGTCCCTTTTTTCATGAACAACAGTGGCAGAAGAGGGCTCAGAAAATATCAAGGGCTCTCAGCACTGCAACCACAAAAGTCAGCTAAGGGATTCTCAGTGTCCTTTTACTTCTAAACAGCCACCAAAAACATGACAGAAACAGTCAGTTTAGTAACTGACTGTTGTGGAACCAAACAGGCCAAACTGAGTCCAGCACTGTCACAGCCACACCTCAGGTTTCAAATCTATAGATGCCAAGTGATTACTAATGCTTATTTTTTTGCTTTTTACAAAGAAATGATAAAACTCTTGCACTCTCAATTTTCTATAGTAACCTATGACACAACAAAACCCACTTGGACTAAACTAATGAGACCAAAACATCACCTGCTTACTTCGCTTTTATGTTAAAATCTGTCCATGTTTAAACAGATAGAAATATGATCTTCAGCAGAAACAAAAAAATAAAGCCAAACCCAAGCCAAAAAACCCCAAACCCAACACCACACAACTCAGACCTACTTTGCACTTGAACTGTTGATACCAGTACAATTGGTTTGGAGGATGCAATATTTCAGTTTAGAATTTTAAATGAAGGAAAAAACCATATCTGTATCACTGATTTTCCAAAGAACATAAAAGTTGAAAGGGGGAAATAATGCTAATAGTAGCAATAGTAGCTTCCTCCCCACATATAGTCTGTCAGCTTTGCCTAAATGCTAAACAAAGGATTTTACCTTGAGACTATAATAATTTGAAACATCTTTCAAGGCCTTACTTTTGAAACTGTCAAGAGTGCTTTAGCAAAATACATACGTTTAAATGAAAGCACTGAAGAAGATTCAGTGAATTATTTCTATGCTCAAAGTTAGATGCAAACTTAGTGCCTGACTGACCTAAGGGCACAGTTAACGGCAACTGTAATTATGATCTTATCAATGTAGAACTTCATAAAAGGTTCACAGCTTATTTAGAGGACATCAAATTACAACTTCCACTTCTAAAATACCTGTGTCAGAGCTAGAAGTGACCAAAACCAGGAACTGTTTTTTCATTATTTGCCTGAAACATTCTTTCCTCTTTGTTTCATAATAGCTGTGTTATTTTGTCTGAGAACCAAAGGAAAGCTATCAACATGTCAGAAAAAAGACTTTTTAAGCTAACTTTAGAGTTTTCATTAGTTACTTATATAAATGAGTAACAATTTTCTTTAAGACTAATAGTTTTGAATTCAGAGTTGGCAAACAGCACTGACAGGTGAAAATATCTTCGCAAGTTATTTTGAAGCGATCTAGAATTAACCAGAATCTCCGAAGACGACAGAATTTCTTCATCACTACATCAGAAAACCAACTGTAAGTTAGTAGAAAATATATTGTCTTTCACTGTATCTTTGCAACTTCAAACACAAAATCTACTTTGTATACAAGCACCCTTGACAGTAAAGACTCACAGGCCTTCAAACTTAGTTCCTGTCCTGCCAGGCTCAGCAATAAGCACAATAACATGAATTCCTAACTGGCCATATTTCTGGAGTTTGCATGTATTTCTGTGACAGTGGCATGGGAAGTTTTTGGGAAAAGGAAACTCAAAAATCTATTAAATCAGCAAATTTGCATCAGCGATATTTATTTGTAGATATCCTACTGAATGTAATAGATATCCTACTGAAATGTAATGCCATTTCAATGAAAAACCACAAATTTAAATTTATTATTAAAATTGATTTTTAAAGTCGAATACATAGTAACTGAGAAACAATTAGAGCTGCTGTTTTTCAATAAACAAAGCAGAAAATTTTCAAATGTGCACATCAGTGAAATATCTCTGCTTTCCACCCTCTCACCCTCTTCCAAGATTCTTTTTTTCTCTCTCCCAGAAAACTTTTTTTCCAGTAAACTTTTCTTATTTCAAAATAAATACTACAAAAACATTACGAAGGTGCTGCTGGAATGAAGCAAATACAGGTATGAAGTTTATCTGCTACAATATTGTTTTTTAAAAACACACATGATGCAAAGTGATACAAAGCTGTTCTCAATTTTACAATCTTATCTCTACTCAGGGTATTCATTTCTTGCATGAGAAAATGACTCCATTTCTTGATGACTACCACTGATTGATATTTCTTTCCTTACAAAGGGTGGAAAGAAATATATCAGATTAGGTTATTTAACTAATCTTGCACAGATTTCAGCATTGAGATTGCTTGAAAACTCCACACAATGTGGCAAATCCTGACAATAATATTTCAGCATAACTGTTAGCTAAGTTCTTGAGCCAGAGAAGTTTGCAGAACAGAGCATCTGCTTCTGGACTGTTACAGGCTGTTTTATCATCTTTCATTTTCTCAGTTAAACTGTAGTCATTTCTGTAGATTACAAAACATTGCAGACAGGATATCTTAGAATGACGTCTTGGCTAATGCTTTCCTAGAAGGGGCGGCTACATTCTTTTCTGAAAGAATAAAATGCTTTGACTGAAATGCTATTTCGAAAGTTGTTACTACACAGTACATAGCACAGAGACTCCAGATGTCAATAAAATCAAAGTGCTATATTTTCAACTCTGTTCTGTGAGCTTGACAGTGGTGGTGTAGCACCTCACAGAATGTAAGACACGAGGTGTCAAGGCAAAGAATTTATCCACTTTTCTCTCTGAACAGAGTAAGTGAAAAGAGAATTTCTGAAGCACAAAACACGTCAAATATGATCAGCACTTTATAATCACTTCTAAAAATAATAATAATAATCTGGTTTTCCTTTAAAATGTTACTCTTGGGCAAAGATTTTGAGCGTTTTAAAACAGGAAGTTGAAACAGCAGATGATCCCTTGTCTCTTAAGTCTTATTCCCCAAAGTCTTACAGGCACTGACATTCACTTATTTGAATTAAATTCTATAGTAGTATGCTGCATTATGATAACCGCCCAAAACCACATAGCATATGTCACAGAAATAATACCCACTTTATGTTCACATAAAATGTCAACAGCGCTTTTTTACCAAAGTTACCGTCAAAGCAAAAAGCATCAATGGCCAAAAAGAAAAACTGTGATGATGAGAAGCTGGATATTCTTGGGTTTCAGGTCAAGTGTAACAGACCAATTAGTCTAATAACATTCCTCCTCGTGATGAGAACTTGTCAGTTTCATCACTTACTACTAAATCACCTTTAAAAATCTCACTATTTCCTACCTTTTAAAGCAGTCTTTTTAAAATACTATCTGCGACACTCTTGGGCTCCACCCAAGACGAGGACACCCGAAGCCGCCCGTACCGAACCCACGTTTTGATGCTGTGCCCCGGCGGGCGCTCCCGGCTGTGTCTCAGGTGGGGCACGTACATGTGTCACCTTCGAAACCAAAACTGACAAAAGCAGCCCCTCCTTCCCCCTACGAGCCCCCGCCACGCCGTCAGCACAAGTCCGGCTTTCAGAATTTTTCACTTTACCGGACAGCCTGTCAGAGACACCCCTTTCCTCGCCAAGAAGACCCCCTGTAACACCCCACCAGAAAAGCCCTGCCCGGCATCCCGCCCGCTCCCCCGGCTCGCCGCAGCCGCCGCGCCGAGCGCGGGCGAATCCCGCGGCAGCTCCTCCCGCAGCTCCAGCGGGAGCCCCGCGCCCGGAACGAGGTGGCAGGCGCGGGGCTGCTCCCGGGGACACGCTTCCCGCCGGCAAACCTCCGCTCCGGGGGCTGCCGCGCTCCTCGCGGCGCTGCNCGCGCTCCTCGCGGCGCTGCCGCCGCCCAGCCCAGCCCAGCCCGGGCTGGCGCGGGCCAGAGTGAGCGCAGCCAGGGGCAGGCGGGAACCGAGGCACGGACAGCGGAGAGAGAAAGCGGCGAGCGGCGGGTCAGGGGCCGCCTGGGGCTCACCGGGGCAGGGCAGGGCTGGCGGCGCCTCCTCCTCCTCCAGGTCGTGGTGGCAGTGTGCCGCCGGCGGCTCCCTCAGCGCCGCGCCATGTAAGCGGCGTGCCGCCGCCCGCGCCCCGGCTCCGCTCCGAGCGGACTTTCCCCCTCCTCCCCACCCGCCCCGCCGGCCAGGGCAGCCAAGCGGCACCGGCCTGCGCAGCCTCCGCCCCTGCCCCCGGCCCGCCGCACTTCCTGGCTGGAAATTCCCGCTGACGCTCCGGCAGCGCGAAGGGCCGCGCGGGTGGGGCGGGGCAGGAGCGGGAGCAGAAGCGAGCGGCCGTCGGGGCAGGAGGAGGGGCGCCCGAGCCGCCGCGGGCGGGATCCCGGGGACGCCGCGGGGAAGGAGCCGGTGCAGCGCCTGCTGCCCACCAGCTTGCCGAACACGAGACACCTCTCCCGGGGACAGGCCCTCCCGCCGGCTGAAGCCGCGTAAACACGCGATCCTTTTCATCGCCGGGGAGTTGTTGTCGCCGCAAGAGCAATCCTGTCGTTGTCCACGTTCCTTGGTCCACGGTGACAATTCGCTACTCTTCTGTGGAGACAGGCCCGACTCGGTGGCTGCCAATGGTTTCTTAGTGGTTGACCCTTAAAGGTTTTGGAAGGGAAGACAGACTCTGAGTAGAGTGAATTTAACCCCACTCACCCACCGCCTGGCTGCCTTTCCCAGGCACTTCGTAAAAGGAGGTTTACCAGTTGATTTCCACCCGGTGCTTGAAAATATCAGCAGGGAGCACCGGCTACACAGCACCATTTTTCTGTGGATTTATACAGCTGCTGGCAAATCAGGCTCCTAGTCACTTCTGTTAAACAGTGCCAGACATCAATAATACATTCCTTAACACCGAAATCCAAGTTTGTAGTACAGTAACCAAGTCTCCCAGAGACATCTAACCAAGGCTTAAGAAAGTCAGCTAGTGCCACATTTAATTAGCACAAAAATTTTGGAAAACAATTAAGTTCAAACGTTCATAAACATCTGGTTTGCTAAGAGTAAATAAAGAGTCTTGCACCTACCAAGGTTCACCTAAGTGTGTTAGCCCAGAAAGTCAGCAGCACAGCTGTGGGGATTTTGTTATGTTAAGGCCACATGACATGGAACTTCATTAATTGAATAAGACTAACAAAAATCATACTCTATAAGAAGGATTAAAAAAAACATATAAAGGAATCAAGGTATATGATCATTGCTGAAGCAAGGAACTGCAATCTATGGCAAAAATCTATTCAAAAGAGATAGGGTCAAATTGTAAGCCACCTGTTGACTGGAACAAGATAAAAGGGGTATTTTTACCAGAGAGCTCTTACAGCCCTATGTTTAACACGCTACAGATAGTCCAGTCATGTTATGGAGGGAGACTATGCTACTGAACACTTTAGTTGATCCAGATGGTAGCAGATTTCAGTCCTGGAAAGGGAGTAAGTTCAGATATTACATTTAGTGCCACAAGTCTGGGTTGGAACAGAGATAGACTTGTTTAAAATTATGCTGATACTGCCAAAGAGAGCTTGGAAATGCAAAGGATTTTCTCTGGTCTCTTGACAAGAGAACTGAAATCTCATACAGGTTATGTATACATATGTATGAATAAAGAGTTACTTCCTGTATTTGGATTGCCACTCATGCTCTGTGATGCAGTTCTAAAAATGCATTCCCCCATTCTATGCCCACTCCAAACTGGGAATTGGGAATGACTCAGCATTTCTGAGTAAAACATGTTTTTCCTTATTATATGGGGATACTTCTAGACACTCAAGACCCAATAGTAATCTTTTCTGTGGAAGCAAATACACAGAGTTAAGTGGAACAAGTGAGGAAAGAATTGGGTCCCAAAGCCTTGCAAGAAGGAAGTCTAGATGGATTTTAAATACAAGAAGTTTCAAAATAGATTCATTTGAAAGGAAAGGTGCCATGTCACAGCTAATCAAAGGTGTGCTCACAGGGCAAAACCTGTATGAACAAGTACCAGGAAATCAGACAAGGTGGAAAAGTTCCAAAACTTAAGGAGACTTACCTGGTGGATTTATTTTAAAAGGAGAAGTTATCAAGTACTCAGACTCATCTTTCCCTGTGTAGTCCTAATTGGCTTCCACAAACATCAAGGTTCTAAAATAAATTCCTCTTCTCAATTACATTTAAAGCATAAATTTGTCTTTTTTGGAGCTTAATACTGTAACAGAAATGTTATTTCCACTGAAATCCACTATAGTGCCAGTCTGTAAGCCCACAGTTTTGTACAATTATCTTTGCAGAACACTCCAGATAAATGAACTGCTCTAAAGCACAGGATTCGCACCTGAGGAGCCAAATAAGCAATTATTTCTCTAATCCAATTTCCAGCTATTAGGGAAATCAGGTAGATAATATAGACTCAGATGTGAGGGGTTTGTAGGGTTAAAGTGGTGCCTGTTTCCTGGTTAACACTGGTTTCCACTATTACCATCAAGATACTTCAGTACCTGGACAATATTACCTAAAAAATGAAGAGCAGGTGATTAGACCTGAATCCAAAGGAGTAAATGCTTCTGTTGTTGAGCTGAGGGGAGTGTTGTGGTATTGTGAAATGTTTCTAGCCATGTTTCTGGTACCTGGACAAGTGCATTGGAGGAAAGGCTTTCTAGCTGTACATTTAACCAGGCTGTTTCACCTTAGTCAGGTGGTGCACATTTGTGTCTCCTCGTATGTAAATGCAAAGTAGAAGCTGCTTCTGTTCTCTGCTAGGTTTGCTCTGGGAATACAGATCCCTCTTCAAGGTCAGAAATCTTTGGCCTCAGCACTTTTTAATCCTGTGACTAGTAATAGATAAAAATGTAAGACTAGCAGAGATTTTTAAAGTAATCACTTTTTCCTTTAATTGATATGCCTGATTGGGAAAAATTCATTGATGTTTCCTACATTATTTTTTTTCTATTTCTGAGGTGTATATTGGAATCAGAATAGGCTCTTTTCCTTCCCTTTGACATAGTAGCTTTGATTCTAAAACAGGAAAAGATAAGGAAAAGTCTAAAATAGTTACAGAGAGATACTTCCTTTTAATGCTTTCAGCTGCCTATCTTCGTTGACCTGCTCTGCCATACTATTCAAATCTCTTTCTGGTCAATCCATTATTTATTTTTCATCCAGATAATCAAGAAGTTCTAGCCTAAAAACTGATTCACCTTAGACAGTGGCCAGTGATCATCTTACCACACTCCAGTCCTCATAGAGGTTTGTCAGTGTTTAGCCAACATCTGCTGTTGGCATTGCCGTTATCTTCTGTAACTTGAATCCACCAGAAACATAATAAGACAACATGTTTAAAGAAAAAAGTTGTATTTTTGAGATGGTGCCATCATCCTGAGACAGAATATATATTGAACTCTAGTGACATTGACAGTAGAAACTATATTAAAAAAACATGCTAGTCAAAGTACACATGCAAAGTGTACCAGTTTGAACTGCAGCTAGAGCAGGGTCTAGAGTTCAATGATGCTGCGGAATCCCCATGTTGCAGCATCTATGAGAAACACTTTCTGTCATCTCTGTCATTTTTGGTGGATGATGACCTGGGCTCAATTCATCATATATTTCATCAGACTCAGATGGACACAGCAACACCCTGCAAATGTGGTGTCTTCTGTGATTACACAGGTCACATCCCCAATGTACCTTTTGCTGGCTTCCTCCAGAGCCACAAATCAGACATGGGATCTCATGTTACCTCCAAAGTGGGTCAGACCTGTAACTATGCTGAAAGACTAAATTTCTAGCAGTTTGGGTAAAAGTGCCAGAGCTGAAGCAGATGTCAATAGTGAATAACTGCTGGGGACATGAGGGGGAGTTAATTTAGTAGACTCAAATAAGAGAACCATGAGGCTGTAGACATGGCTGATGTGTATAATTAATAGAGAAAGGGGAGCTAGAAGTAAACAAGAAAAGGAAGATTAAAGAATTCTAAAAAAAAATACAGAAGTGATCATGAAACCTTAACTAGGGTATTACCAAGGATAAGAACTAACCTGAACAATCTGAATAGAAGGGTGACTGAACCTGTATTCACCTGTGATAGCTGACTTTTGTGCATGAAATACAGATAGAGGTAAATAACAGGTTAGCTTGATCCCCTGTTCCAAGCAGGGAGAAGATCAGAAGGGATGGAAGAGGGTTTATCATATTTTCTCTTCCAGAGCCCTATAGTTTTCTTGCATTAATAGCTGATAAAATTCTGAATTTACTTTTATCTCTGCTTCCCCGAAGTAGGCATTCCAGTCAATATAAAAAATAAATCTAGGCACAAACACCCACGTTAGGTGTTACAGTAACAGCTTTAGCTCTGACGTCATCTGCTTTGTTTTCGCATGACTGCTCAACGTTTGCTCATAGCTATGACACAGTACAGGGTATCACTTCCTTAAAGACATGGAAAGAGCCAAGCAGAGAAGGCAATTTTGTGTATATAGTTTTTGGAGTGGTTAGCCTAGCCTCCCCTCAGTTTGGCTGTGTAATGCCAGGCTTCCTTCCTTCCTTTCTTTTACACTGGCAGATAGTAAGGAGTGTTTCACAGCAAACCTCTTGGTTACATGAAAAATGGTGGTTTGTAGACTCTGTGTGACCTTGCTGCAAGGAAGCTGCTCTTGGTGGAGCTACCCAGAGCACTATGAAAAGTTGTGAGTTGACCAGCTCTCCTGAGCCTTAAGCTGCATCATGCAGAAGACACAGACTGCTCCCAAAGTGTTGCCTGGGCTGGTCCTACTTAGTAGTTCAGGTTTAGAGGCTGAGCTGTGTAATACTGTGCAACAGTATGAACATGTATTGTCAGGATATAAATGGTTATGTTTATAGAAACTATTTATAGGACCATTAGTGGTATGTAGCAGTGTCACAGTGTGAAGGACATGCAGCTTAGAGTCAAAAGCAAATTGCTACAAGTGGAGTTACAGTTAAGAGTTGTGCTTTTTGGTAATAAATCTAATAAACTAGAACCAGTCAGTTCTTCAGAATCTGGGCCTAATACAGATTATGAGAAATTCACTCATCTGTCACTCAGCTATATAACACCTTGGCCAGCCACTGAAGGCAGATGGATGGGTTTTTGCCATTTGAGTTCAGTGGCAGCAGGTTCTTACCAGTCCACTGCATTCACTCCCTTCTCTTCCTACCTCCAGGTGTTATGAATAATACTGCACTATGGTCAGTATTTCTTATACAGGGGGGTTGGGCTCTCTTCATAATATTTTGCATATCTGCATGATATGTACTTCTAACTTTTATATGATTACCTCCATCAGAACCCAATTCAGGGGCCCAGTTGTTCTTCCAAGAGACGTAAGTTCTTCCCATTACATGACTGTGGCTTTAAAGCCTCAGTGATGTTTCACCCAGTTAGCTATTGCCAACAAAAGCAGCTGTTTGATTCTTGTTGTCTTTGTCACTTTGTTTTGTTACTAGTCACTTTCATTAAATAAATGCTCAGTTCAATTTATGGGGTCATTTTGGGTCAGGTGTACTGAGTAGGACAAACGCTAACATGGTATAGAAAGTAGAACTTAGCTAACTTGATTTATATTGCTGCTATTTTATAGCTACAGCTCAAAAGTTACAGATAGCTAAGCAGTGTGCAAACATATAGGGAAGAGATTTCTTCTGCCACAGATCTTTCAACATCTAAGTATATAATGAAAAACAGATTATGAAAGCACAAAATGGCACTCACTGTTATTTGAACTCATGCAGTGATTAATTTAAGTCTTCTGCTCAATTGTTGGTAGGATTAAGTTCTGATTTCCTGAACTCTTTCTGTTTCAAGTTTCAAGCCTTTACCACAACTAGTGATACTCTTCTTAAAAATCCAGTCCTAGAATATCTGGATATATGGCTAGTTTTTTTCTCAGGTTTTGATGAAAATTTAAACCTTATGTTTGAAAAACCCCCTAGTATCCATGTTCAAAAGTTATTTTTTACATCGATATGATTCTCTTTAGGCAAGTCTGTGGGTTTAGAGGACTTCATAATTTTGTAATGAGAGGGGATTAATAACAGTGAGTGGTGAACTGAGACAAATCACTAGTGTAATGGATCAAGCCTTCCAAAAAATACAAGATCATAAAAGGATATTTGGGGGGCATTACAAAAGGCAAGCTGTTTTATGGATTTGGTTTCTCAAAAGCTCATGTTTTCAACCTTTGTTCCAGAACTGTGAGGGCTAGAAATATTTTTTAGGAAAGTATTCTATACTTAAGGCTGCAAAATCAGAAACAATGCAGGTACTACCTAAGACTGTGATCAGATGCAATAGGCTGATGAAAAGCAAGACAGTATGATGTGTAACAACAAAAAGAGCTCTGTGATAGAGCAGAGTCTCAGGAGTTGAGAGGGACTTCGATCTGTTTTCTACTCTACTCAAGAAGTAGGTGGAGGAAGCAGAGGGTTCTCCTTATTCTAGTTTCTTTCTCAGTTCCCCTCTCGACTTGCTGATTGGAAGTTAAAGCTTGACTTATAACAGGACAGTCCTTTATTCTTCCTCCAGCCGGTGTAAGAGCATGGTACAGTGCTCCTTTTTATTTAAGCTATAAATAAATGTCCCAGCACCAAAGTCATAACTGGTATGAGTATGCAATTCTATTGCTGTTTGCAAGCACATTGTCATGAATGTTGTCGTACTTACATGGCCTGCCTTGCTTTCAGGGATAAGGAACCTCACACAGTTACTTTAGCGCTAGGTAGGTGTACTTCTCCAGGCTCAGGGTCTCTGTGCTGCTGAGACCTGACCTGAAAGTGCATGTGACTTTTCTCACCCGAGTGCCTGGAAATGGAATTGCAAATTGCAAATGGAATTCAAATGTTGCTGTTTACCTAGACATCCAAATAAGAATATGAGACTACGGTTTAAGCCCTTGGGTATATTTACAAAAGCTCTTCCCAGCTTTAAGCATTGTGCTGCCAACAACTGGCTGCACCCAAAGACACTCCCTTAGATAGCCTAGTGAGAACTGTGCTGCTTGTGTTCAGATCAACAGCAAACTCTTGTTGACCTACCTGGGTGTAGGGCTGGCGGCTGAGGGAGGATCCCTGCCTTCTCTACAGACTTGGAAAGTGTTCTGACAGTGGGCTCATCTGGTTGCAACTCGTAAGGCTGGGCAGCATTTGCAAAATTGTTCAAATAGTTTATTGAAGCAAGATTTAGCTTTGCAAGCTGTGTGTTGGTCTGCAAGAAGGTAATGTGGGTGTCATGGTGACTTTAGGAACACTTCTGGGGAGGTCCGTCTGAGTTTGCTGGAGTTCTGACAGTGGTTTAGACAGGTTAGGATGATGTTCTTGTGATGAAAGTACTATTCTTATTCTAAGATAGGGAACAAAAGTACAAAGAAATGAAGATTGAAAATAAGAATGTTAGGATGATTCTGAAACATCAACAGACTCATTTTCCCCACAGCTTTTGTCACTACATAGATGAATATGCCTGCCCTGTCATGATTTGTATGTGCCACACTCAGACAATTCAGATGGCTCTGGAGCCCACTGTGTGTTGTTCCATCTCATGAGCATACTTGGAGGATGTCATTGTGTGCCATTAGAAAAAAGTAATTTCCCATTGGACCATACTACAGGACCTGCCTGACTAGAAAAGTTGGACACACTGGTATAGTACTTGATATGTTCAAAGCAATTGCCCTAGTTGACTTCAGTTGCAGATGTGAGTGATTTTAGTACTTCTGCAATCAGACTCAGTGTGTAAGTCAAGCACATAGAAGATGAGGAACACCAACTACCTGTGAAAAGTTTGGGTTTAAGTGATGTGACTAGCATCACATAGGAACTCTGGCACAGAAGAGAAGACAATACAGTCCTCTTGGTCAGGATTAAGGATCTAATGCTGTCTCTTCCAGCAGTTACCTGCTTGTTTGTCATAATCCTCCCAGCTTTTGCCAAGAAATTAATGGAGGCCCTATAGAAATCAGTCTCTTCAGTATGCAATTCTTTTGTAGAGCAGCCCTATCCGGGTGCCCTGGAGTGATAACTTTCATACAAAGCAAAGGAATTTTTCTGAATTTATAAACTGAAAATAATCACTTAATAAGAAGTTCTCATCAATGGTTTAGTGGTGCTATAGCAGAATAATCATCCCCATTCGTAATAGTCTCAATAGAAAGAGAGGGAAGATCTAAAATAAAAGTAACAGCCAGTGGCCAATTCTTGTTTAGTATTGCATGTAACCCTTTAATTATTGTCCACTTTGCAAACAAATCTCCAAATCCTGATTCTGCTGACCTGAATGGCAAAAGCTTATTTTGATCCTCTCACTCACACTCACATGCAGTGGTGTGATTTTTCTGGTTGCATGAAATACCCATAGTGTGAAGCATTAAAACTGACTAGCTACCATGGAGCAGTCTATTGATTTTCCAATAGTTCCACTAAGCTGTAACCTCTTAGAAGAGTGGCTTTGAACCCTTGAAACAAGTCTTAAATAAACTTGAAAGTGGAAGAGACGAGGCTAGATTTAATCAAAGTATCTATGACTCATCTTTCAGTGTTTATCAATATTTTGTGTGACAAAGTCACATAAGCAGCATCTCTAGCTGAAAAATAGTCTCCCTGAAAATGGAACTAGTGATTCCCTCTCTAGAAGATGCTCTACTTATGAACAGCACAAATTGAAACAGAAATGCTGACCAGGAAGGTAAATCTGAAAACTGGACTACTGAGCTGTAGACTCGTGATGCCTTTCATCATAATAACCTGCATAAGAAGTCTACCCCCACTAATTCTCATCCAGTATGACCAGAAATTGTCAGGCACCATTGTATCTCAGGCATTTATTAGGTCTTTGACATTACTGAAATTGAAGAATTCTCCTTGTCCTCACCATTTTCAGAAAAAAAGTGTTTCTGGAGTCACTGATGATCTCTCCCCACAATATGAGGTATACACATGACTCCTTACTTGTCATAAAATACTGTAAAGTCACAAGATAATCAAGTAGCACCACAAATGAGGACTCTGTCATCTCAATCTGTCAGTATCCTCCTGGTTTTCTGAGGCTTCCAGCAGTGTTTCTTGGGCTGTGACTCATGTCTTTAACAGAACAGGTCAGAGATTTCAGTAGAAAAGCCTGATTACATGCAGTACGTGCCCAAACCTGTTACAGTTCTTTAAGCAGGGGCCAGAACCAACCACAAGTGTTTCTGTTTCATCACCTGACCCCTTAACAGAAAAAACAGCTATTGAATTTTATTATGTTTGTTGTTAAGTTCTCCTAATAGCTATGCAAAGTGCCTCTTTTTCTATGCGTATATCAAAGCCATATCATCATGAAAAAAAATTTAAAAATTCATTTCTGACTCCTTTTAACTCCTGCATGTGCTTCCGTGCCAAGATTGCTATAGAGCTAGACTCTGCTTAGAAAATGTGTAATCAACAGAATACTTTGCCAAATTCTCACTGGTCATTTCTAGAAAGGAAAGCTCACACTGATTTTGTGTTTTAAGCTATTTCACTTTTGTTTGCATGGAAACACTTGAAAGATGCATTAGGGAACTGACACAATGGAAATTAAATATGAGTGGCACATACATAAAAGTCAGATCTAATTAATGGAGACCACCCCACTCCTGTCCTGAAATCTGTTGAAGAAATAGACATGTTGTTTTTTTAATATCTACCTTAAAAGGCATTTGACAGTTTGAACAATCTCCAAAATTTCCAAATTTGGTAGTATTCATGTTGGGCATTTTTTAGGTAAATACTTCTGAGCTGTGAACAGCAGCTCTGGAATCTCCAGGCTTGCTGAAGTAGATCTAAATAAGACTAGGCAGCATGTCAGACTTCCTACAGCAACCTAAACTTGTTTAACGAAGACCAGACGAAAAAAATAGAGAGGGAAATTCTGAGTAAATGGAGTCAGTATTTATCAGTGTATTTATCCACCTTGGCCACATGAGAAAGGAGACACACTTGATACCGAACAAACAAAAAAATCCCCTTTGATTTCCACCCAAGCCATTGCGTTAAACACTAACCTGCACAGACACCTGGGTACAGTCCTCTGCTTGTCACTGCATGAAGGTTTTCCATGGAAGAACTAAATGTCAAAGAATTGTAGTACAAACGGAAGGTCATAGAGCTGAGGAAATTACTGTTAAAATAATAGCTTTCTAAACATTAAATAGATTACAACAGAGAAGAAACAGTATGTTTGAAGATACCAGTAAAGACATGTTGGCACTCAAGTCACCTGGTGAAGATCTCATCACCTGGTAGGAAGCTACTTCAGTTGTATGACAGAAAGCCTGAAAAGCCTTAACGAGAGTTGAAAATTTAGTGTTCTCTAGCAGCTACAGTGTCAGGAAGACAGTAATAACAGAAAATACCTGCGTTTTTTTCTTCATTACATACAGAGTGTCTGAGACAGCTAACAACAGGGTGAGTCTGAGTAAAGTTGCTTGGTTTTATGGACTGTGCTACTTCTTTTTTCTTTCTTTCTTCTTTTTTTTTTTTTTTCATGGAGAACTGTAAATGCCTTTTTCTTCTCAGAGAAAAACTGTGCTGTGATAAGAAATATTTTGCAAAGCCATTCTGTTTCTGAGGAACTCATGTACTTTGTGATTCTGTGGGAAGGAATGTATTTAAGCTCCCGAGGGATTTAGGACTATGCTCTTGGACAGAATGTTAAACTGTGAACCTGGCTCCTAGAAGACAACATCTGTGCCCTGTGAGTGGTTTTAGGCTGCATCTCAACAGGATTCACCAGAAGTGAAGAACTGAGGACAAGCACAGCAAGCTTGTGTCCAGGGAAAGCCTGAGCATAGAAACTGAGCAGAGCACTTGAACTAAGTGAGCCTAGAGGATATTTAGTGATAGCAGGAGCAATGTGATGCAGACTGATGTCATAGTCTGCTTGTCAGGCAAAAAGTAAACTGACTTTGGGAGTCTGGAAAAGACTATATTATGAGTTGTGACTACGTTATGAGTATGCAAAGGCAGGGGTCTTGTTTCCAGCTATATGGACAGGCTTTTGAGAAATGGTAGAGAGGAACTGACTCTTGTGGTAAAAGGGTCACAGTGACACAGGGAGGTTCTGCAGTCAAATTCAGACTGTGATGTAGAAAACCAGAAAGCAGAACCTCCATACATCATTTTCTGAAATGTGCATAGTACTACATGTACTGCCAGTCAGATTTGCAGAGCAAGCTTCAGCTGAAGAAATGACATCAGAAGGAAAGTTTGAAAGTCTTTGGGAAGTGACCACGTAAAAATGTGAGAGGTTACAGCAATTGCACGCTCCATCATAAGGATCCTTGTTCTCCAGGTGCTTCAGCTGAGGACCTGCCCAAGGTCTCCCTCACCACAGAAACCAATATGCCAGAAGCTGACAGATTTTGACCTTTCAGTTGCTGTAGGCTGTAATGTAATCCACTGTCCACAAACTGGGCAGTGAATCACAATTGTACCATTGTCTAAAGATTATACAGAGAGACTCAAAAACCCTTACTTTAAGAAGGCAAAGGCAACAGAGTTGTTCCTTTATAGCTTTTACAGATACATTCACCTCTTCATTGAACTGAAATGTGTATTTGTTGTCAAATGGACATGATACTGTTAAGAGACCTAAAATTACTCCATAACTTTAGTTACTACTTACAGAACATGAAATGCAATAGGTTTATGAGATCTGCAATTCACTGATTTGATTCATCGTGTATTTTGTTATATAGTTTGTATAGTAGGCAATATCCCATATAGATAAAATTGGTTCTAAGGGTAAAGAGAACCAGAGATTGCTTTCTTTACTGTATATGCTGCAGTCTTGTTTAGTGGTATGAATGTTAGCTTCAGTGCTGAATGCAACGGCAGGTTTATCACAATTTAATGCAAACCATCTTGTTTCTGCAAGTACAGAAACCCTGTACAGGTCCAGCACTGGCAACTGTTGTTTTATTTATGACAGAACAGATTATTTTTCTTTGCTGCATTCTTTTTCTGTGTGTTTTAATATAAAACTAGTTTTAACAGCAAAATGTTCCCCAAAACCCTATCCTCAAGATTAGTTCCAATTCTTAATAAATCAATGGTGTCTTCATAAAAAGCAGTGATCCTAAGCCTAACTAATACTTAAAAAGCAACTTCGAATAGAGTGTATATGTGTGGGAGAAGGGAAGCAGTTTTGGTGTAATATTAGTCCTGCATATACCTGGACTGCAGCTTTCAACCTTGCTGTGCCTTGACCTCATACTCTGTTTGGCAGGAGAGGACCAACTCAAAAGGTGATTGTGAGGTTATATCTAATAGTATTAGTATTTTGGGGTTTTTTTCAATTTTTTATAGAGTTGAGTAACATAAAGTAGGGGGGGAAAAGAAAGCCCAAATTCGAATACATTTCACTGAACAATGCATGGGAATGCATGTAGAGCAAGGAAAATAGAACAAGAGATCACTGCTCATTTGGTGAACAGTAACCTGGAGGGGAAGCAATAAAAAAGATGGCATCATGTAGATAAAGGTAGCTATGGTGTATTTGGGTAAGGTACAGGTCTTGGTGCACGAAATGAGGATATACAGCCTACCCAAATGCTGACATTCTTATGGCTGTTGCTGATATCACAACCATAATGTATTAAACTCATTAAGTTAATTATGAAGGATTTCCTATAAGTTTAGTTTGATCTAACTAGCTCCAAGCCTGTGGCTAAACCTGGGTCACTCAGCAGAGAATCAACCCTTCTAGGTTTAGTGTCCTCACCAGCACATACTACTCAGGTTTTACCACTAATCTGGGTTTCTCAGTGTCTTCACCCTGATTATAGAGTCACAATCCATAAAACTAACCTTTATGGCTTTTTTAGCCCTTTCTACTTAACAAATATTAAAAAAAAATTCAAAGTCAAATTATATGGTTTTAAAGGAAAACCTTACAGTATTGCCTTAGGACATCAAAAGAAGTAACTCTTGTTAACTGTGTAACTATTAAAAATTCAACCATAAGTTATGTCCTGAAAAAATAACAACACATCTCCCTTGCTTCCCTCCAACATGGCCTGAAGAGCATTAACTTTACTCTCTTAGACCAGGAACCTGATCCAATTCCTGGGGAAGGGGGAATCTTTGGAAATGAGCCCTTTCTGCATCCTATAATTTTTCCAAGCAGAGAGGGAATGCTTCTTTTTTTACCTAGATTCTGACTGTCCTCCCACGACCTATTTCACAAAAAAGGAAGAATTTTTTTTTTTTTAAGCAGCTGTTTGCAAGAGGGAACCAGGAAAATAAATAACCGTAGAGCTACTGCCACCTACAGTCTTACTGGAAAAATGTCGGCTTCGGGAAAAATACTAGCGTAGTGGTAACTGGGTTTTCAATGTCCACCCAGAGGACACTACGATATAATGCAAGAAATTTAAAGTAGATTTAGGATTCAACTATTATCCCAAAATGTCCTTCTGAAGGAGATCTTAATCAGGTCCTATTTGCCTAGCCTTCATTATGTGATAGTGGATTTTTCTTGCAAATGCTAATCATAGAATCATAGAGTTGTTTGGGTTGGAAGGGACCCTTAAAGGTCATCTAGTCCAAATCTGCTACAATAAACAGGACCGTCTTCAGTTAGATCAGACTGCTCAAAGCCCCATCCAACCTGGCCTTGAATACTTGCATGGATGGTGTATCCATAACTTCTCTGCACAACTTGTCCCAGGGTCTCACCACACTCACAGTAAAGAATTTCTTCCTAATAGCTAATCTAAACCTACCTTCTTTCAGTTTAAAGCCACCCCCCTCTTGTCCTATCACTACATACCCTTGTTAAAAGTCCCTTTTGAGCTTTCCTGTAGACCCCTCTTAGGTACTAGAAGGCTGCTGTAAGGTCTCCCTGGAGCCTTTCCTTCTCCAGGCTGAACAATCCCAATTCTCTCACCTCTTCGTAGGAGAGGTGCTCCAGCCCTCTGATCATGTTTGTGGCCTGCTCTGGACTCACTCAAAGAGGTCCATGTTTTTCTTTTACTGAGAATTCCAGACATTGATACAGCACTCCAGGCGGGGTCTCATGAAAGAGGAGTAGAGGGGCAGAATCACCTCCCTCAACCTCCCCGTCACGCTTCTTTTGATGCAGGCACAGTTAGTTTTCTGGACTGCAAGTGCATGGTGCTGCCTCATGTCCAATCTCTCATCCACCAGCTCCCCCAAGTCCTTCTTCTCAGGGCTGCTCTCAATCCCTTAATTCCCTAACCTCTATTGACAGTGGGGATTGCTCTGCCTCAGGTGCAGGATCTTACTCTTGTCCTTGTTGAACCTCATGAAGTTCCCATGGACCCACTTCTTGAGCCTGTCCAGGTCACTCTGGACATCTAATGATTGATGCCCTAAAATATCCTCACTTTCTTTTCGCCACATTATGTGGTGAATGAACCACTTTATTAGACACCAGATGTAAAGAGGACTAAGTTGTTGATACCACTGAGGTGAATGCTGTTGCACCAACTGAGCAGATGTGAAGTGTCTCCTAAGAAGCGAGAGGGTTCCAAAATGCTTGCAAAAGGATCGTGATCAGCTCTACAACAGCTGCCTCTGATCTTCCTGACACTGGGGGAGCAAAAAGTTGAAGCAAGAGATGAACCAGAAGTAGAGTCTTAATAGATCATGCAAAAAACTCTGCCAAGAGTGGGAAATTAAAGCTGTACTCTTTATTCAAGTACCCTGTTACTGCCAGCAAAAGACAGGGTTTTTTCTTCTCCCTCTGCTCCATTATTTTCCAGAGGATGACAGCTAGTTTCCAAAGGAAAAGTCAGGAAATGGTGTGTCTTTTGAGAAACTCACCAACCTTTAAGGAGAAGATACTGAAAACCACTCAAACAACCTGCATGATCTATTTCCCTCCCTCACTCTCCTCTGTAACCAGCCAATGTGATGCAGATGTGTTCAGTGGTGGTGTTTGTATCATCCTATTCTGGAAGTAACACGTGCACTTGGACCTATGTTTCATTAATAATCTGACACCAAACATAGCTTTTTTTGCAAAGCCTTCTTATTAAACATGTATTTAACAGTCTGGGTTTTTTTTCCCCAAGCTTTATGCTACAGTAGTAGAATGCTTAATTGCACTTGATCGTGATATATATATATATATTAAGTAGGGACTAGTTTTCTGTTAATTATAGGAGCTCCATCTTCAGCTGTTTTAAAAGTTTATTGTCACACTTTTTCTTTTCAGTGGCTTAAAAACAGTGATTAATCAAATCCAACTCACATGGTCCTAATTAGTAATTTAACTTGTCACTGGGTTTGGACAATGATTACTTGTATACCTGTCTTCTTTGCAAAATGAAGGCCTTATACAAAATCAGAGGATACAAGTTGGATATTAAAGGTAAGTCAACAGGACAACGCGGGCAGCAGCTGCTGTTGCCATCACCTAGAAGCACATGCTGCAGGTTTGTGATTGACTGTAGTGGAAGAATTAAAGCTCTGAGCAATTCTGGTAGTGACAGGTGGGGCATCTGAGCCATCTGACTGAAATGTCCTGTGGCTCTGGATTTGGTAGGAAGTTATAAACTTAGAAAATGTAATGTTAGTTTTAGGGTGCTTCAGGAATGGACTCAACCATTGTCCTTTTATGGCAGTGGAATAATTGTTGAGGTTAAATATAGAAACACAAGGATGATGCTGTGTGGTTAATGTGCTACAGAAGGATTTGGATGATTCAGCTCCTAACTCTGTGACAGTCTGTGTGACCTGCACTGTGCAGGCCAAGGTCAATAAAAAGGCTTTGACACAAAACCTGTTAGAGTTTAACGAATATTAGACACTTGAATTTCATTGCAGATTTTTTCCTTAATCTGTTTTCTTCCAATTATTTAATCTGAAACAAGGGTGGTATTTCTTTCCCATGCTGCAGATTTGCCTCTTTTAATTGTGTAAGGTCTTCATTAAGGACTATTTTTCACTAGAACATGAAGAGATCAGTAGTAGCCTAGTCTGAATGGACAGTAAGATAATTCAGAACAATCTGTAGGAATAGTGATAATAACCACACCCTGCCACAGCAGAGAGTTAAGAACTTTCTGTTCTCTGCTTGAAACATATTTATTTCACTGACAAGGAGTGGAGGGAGAACTAGACTTGCATGCTTTTCTTGGAAAGGAAGATGTTACTTACAAAAATCTATTGTAGCTTTTGACGGTGTCTTAAGTGTCTAAGTTCTCTTGTGTCTCTATCAAAAGATAAATGATTTGAGGAAGACAATGAAGCCAGGAATGCTTTTTGAATTCTTTTGACACCAAATGAAAGAAAAATAATTTCAGGAGGCTAGATTTTGGTGTTTCATACTGTACAGAAGTCACTCAGGACATTTTATTGCTTCAGTTATATCTAAAAACAATCTGTCTTGCCATTAATGTAACAGTTTGTTTTTTTCTGCTGAGTGAAAAGTTGAAAAGATTAGGTCCTGCAAAAAGCTTAGATCTCAGTTGTTAAAAAAACCCCAACAACCAGCATCCATTCAAACATTTATTAAACTGCTTATTTTTAATAATATCTTCAGTGATGGAAAGCTTCTTTGATTAATGGCAAGGCGCAGTGTGATTCCTTCTTGTAACAATCTCTTAGACCCTGCATCACAGAGATCTGTACCTGGCAATGCCACATTGCTTACACTCCTCTTTAGATCATTAGTGTGTCCTTGAACAGCAGTCGTTCCTGCCAAAATTGACAAATACAATATCATGACCTCATATTTTAACATTTGAGAATAGTCAAATAAAGTCAGATTTTAATACCACTGCATTTTATATTTTTCATTAGACATACCCTGTAAATGGTTGCCAACTGCAAAACACAGTTATGGGTTGATTGTTTGAGTTCTTCTCTCGTACAAGATACATCTGTGAATTTAAGGCATGTTTCTTCTGTCCTTTATATGATATCAGAAAGATGCACTAAAGGGAAAAAACCTCAGCATTCGAATGTGGTGTATTTGTGTTTAGGTTCAGAAACAGCTTTGCCATAGATCTGTGAATAAGAGCCAGCGCATGGTGAGCTTTGCTGAGCAAGTTCAGAACCTGGCCTCTTGAAGCTGTTCCTGGGAATGTGGTGTACTGCACCAGCTATGAATTGCTTAAGAAAGAAGGAAGAGATGTGTTTCAGCTAATACTGGTCAACATCTGGAAATGGCACCTACCACAGCTTGCCTGTTACTAACACAGCAAACATTTCATGTTCAGAATACGTCATGTGATTTTAATGTAGTATAATTTTAAGGGAGAAAAGGAGGCTCAGGGGAGACAAATGACTGGACACAGCACTTAGTGCTGTGGTCTAGTTGACAAGGTGGTGATTGGTCAAAAGTTGGACTTGATGATCTTGGAGGTCTTTTTCAACCTAAATGATTCTATGACTATAATTCTGTGATAATAGGTTACAGGCTAGTAACCTTTTACAGAAGAGTATACATTAATCCCCTCCCGAAATCTCCATCATAAAGAGGATTCGATTTCACTCCTTCAGCCCAGGTGAACTAGTTAAGGAAGAAAGTATGAGGTACTTCCCCTCTTTTAGTGTGCTTCAAGAACTGAATTCTACACCAGTGTAACTGTTACAGCTTCACCATGATTAGTTACATTGGCTTAGAGCAACTGGGGAAGTAGTCAGGTGTCTTCTCTCAGTGGCAAAGTTTTATGCTGACAACCAGTCTAATGCATGATGTTTCATGACTATGCCATGCAAAAATTGGCTAGAATATTCCAACTAGTGCAGGGCTGCAGGCTTACATTGAGGGAATTCTGGATTTTCTTCATGTTCAATTTTAGGAGATGAATGATGCAATGTCATTACTATAGGCTTGATAGAACAGGAGCTTTATGCTTTTTAAAGAAACTCCAGAAACGTTGGACTAAACTCTACCATGTGTAGGAATCTTCCAGAAGGGACCTTGCTTTCATTTTGGAGGTTTCAGGGTGGTCCACAGGCTTTTCTTTCTGAGCAAGTTTCTTGTATGTTCAGCAAAGATGTAACAGATAAACTAATCTTTCAGGAGTGTGATTTAAAGAAAAAAAAAAGTAAAACATATGACGAAAGTAGAAATTCATACCAGGACTTAAACTCGTCTTAAGCTTATTTACTGGACAGGAGCAGAAGCGGAACATTTGAGGCATTCCCTCACGGTCTGCAAGTGCTGTGTTATCTGAAAACCCTTCTGTAACAATTGTAACCACTCACTTGTTACAGTTCCAAGCTGAGTACTTGAAAGTGAAGAAGTGGTGGTACTAAGCGCTGTGCTCTTCACAGAAGAATGTTATCAGAGTACTTGGGAATAGGGGTACTGTCTGAATTTAAGTCATCTGAATGTATTCTAACTTAATGGCTCCAAGTGCAAGTGTATTTTGTCTCTAACATACAAAAAAAGAAATATTGTAAGAGTTCCTGTGGTATTGCAGAGTGATATAGAACTTCTTGGAAGTTTGACACAAGTACATTAAACCAAAACTGGTGCTGATTTATTTCCACAGGCTGTCTGTAAACTGCAGGAGCCCACGTTGCTACTTAGTGAGCAGCTCAGCACCCTGCATAACGCTGTGTTGTTTGGGGGGGAGAAGAAGAGGGGGACAGGGTACTGCTGCAGTTATCTCATCCTGTCTCCATATCAGCCAGAGCCCTCTGTGTCTGCTTACGACTGCTGATGGTCATTATAAGCATTGAGAACACCAGGGCATTTTTAGGGGCAAAGTGACTGGCTGAAGTGTTGTGATGCAGCCATGTACTGGTCAGTGCCCCTGATCTTGGATATACTGTACATTTAATGTCACTGCAATGAGACTGTGACTTCAGTTATTCTTGCATTTCAAGCCTGGTGCAGCCAGATCTGTGTTGAAAATTTATCTGTGAAAAAAACCCCAACACATGCCCTGAGTTGGGGCAGCCTCCAGTGTCAGTACAGGTTGGGGGATGAACAGATCGAGAGCAGCCCTGCTGAGAAGGACTTGGGGGTTCTGGTGGGTGAGAGGATGGACATGAGCGGCAAATGTGCACTCACAGCCCAGAAAGTCAAATACATCCTGGGCTGCATCAAAAGTAGTGTGGGCAATAGGTTGAGGGACATGATCCCTCTACTCTATTTTTGTTAGACCCCACCTGGAGTGCTGCATCCATCTCTGGAGTCACCAGCACAGGAAGGAAAGGCTGAGAGATTTGAGATTGTTCAGCCTGGAGAAGAGAAGGCTCTGGGGTGACCTTATTGTCTCCTTCCATTACCTGAAGGAGGTGTACAAGAAAGCTGAAGAGGGACTTTTTACAAGAGCATGTAGTGATAGCACAAAATCTTTCCCCATAACCTCATGTGTTCTTATCTCTGCTAATTGATTGGGTTGGGGGGGTTCACTGTTCTTGAGGGTCTTGTCCTAAAAACATTATTTATGTTTGTATGTCAATTGACAAGCTCTAAATACTTAATGGATTCTCAATCTGAGCTTCCCTGTCTGATTACTATTTGACTGTGTTTTCCACCTGGAAAGATACAAGGAGTTAGTCTAGTTCCTTGATAAAAGATTTTGCTGTTTACTGTTCCAGCTGTTAAAGAAGGGACAGCTGTGTGCCTCACGGGACATTAGGTGGCTTCATTACTGAATTTTCTGTTCATTTCCAAAACTAGGTTGGGTTAGATGTCCCTGAAATGTGAAGAAGTAAAAGGCTTGAGGGAGAGTGTTGGAGGTGGCAGAAAAAAAGATAAACAGGTCAAGACCTCTCTTCCTTCTACTGCTATTTCAGTGATGCTGCTTGCTAGGTTTAAGTACGTGCATCTTTTTCCTTCCTCAGGGTAAACATGTTATAAAACTGGAAAGCTTTCTGGTCCTTTATAGCAGGACTAGAGTTAAAACAGAAATTGGGATCCAATATTCTAAATCTAAGGCAATGTCTTTAGCAGGATGATTTAAGGCTCAGTCCTTGAACTCAGGGAGATAGGTAACAAATCGAAGCCAGGCCTCTAAGCTGTGTAGTAATGGTGACCCTCTCAAGAAAAGCATTGAAATTGTACAGCTGTAATTGCAGCTGGTCTGTTGACTGCACAAATGAACTGGTTCATTCTGTCTGTCCTCTTGAGTCCTTGCTGCTATCTAGCAGTTGAACTGATAATTTTTAAGTAGCCATTCTGTAGTTAAGAACAATATTGTTTGCAATATCTATATATTGGGAAGAGGGAAAACAATCAAGCTTTATTGTGTTTGCAAAGAAGTCCATTGTGACCCCGTGGCATAAAATCAGAAGCACAGCCTGACCCTTTAGTGTAGGAGGAGAGTGCTGAGGTATGAAGTGTATGCATTTCTCTCTCTTGTTGTTAAATGTAGAGAAGAAGAAAGATTAGAAACCGAATTTGCTTATTTGCTTTCTTGCTCCCTGCTTTCCCATGCATTTTGTAGTTAGTTGACTGCTTTGTCAACAGCTGATGTACCGAAAATACTGTTTCCTGGAGATAGTGTATATAACATATAACTCCAGCATTGTCCTAATCGCTTACAAAAAAACCCTGAAAACACCACCCCCTCAGAATGGTACTGGTCTGGAGCAAAACTTTGACCAAGATCTAATTTCAGTGCAGTTCTGCAGTTATAGAATGGCTGATGACAGTATAAGGAAAGGATGTGGAAGAGAAGCCAGGAAAAGGAGACAGGCTGAAGAAAAAGGTGCTGGGGAGCTAGATCTGAGGAAGCACAGCACACTACCTAGTTTCTCAAGCAAATCCTCACAACAAAACTGAAAAACCTCTTCTATACTGTGGCAATAATTTTCTTCTCCCCCAGAGTTTCTGTTTGTGTAGTGAAGGCCACAACAGGGACAGCCAAGTTTTCAGTTGTGCAAACAAATAAAAAAATTTTGAATTGTCCTTTTAACAGCATGTTTCTTATAAAACATCTAGCACAGTCATACTACATTACTAAAAACAAATACACAGTCAGGCATAAAGCCAGAGGATTAGTTACAGTTCTGGTTTATCAAGAACAACAGTACTTGTATCAGAGCAGAGGGAACTGAAATATTCCAGCACTTGGATACATGGTAATTAATGGGTCCTTAATAAGTACTTGCTGAAAGGCTGATGTACTGGGTGTTCCCCGTAAGTGACTGAAAGACACATTGTTGGTGTGGTAGAAACTCAGATCTGGGTTTGTAGCTGCACAAATGAACTGGTTCATTCTTTCATTAGGTCCTTGGTTTCTTAGCAAATTGCCTCTGTGCCTCTACTTTAGTGCTTGTGCTCATGTGCATTCTTAACTGTGTCTAATATGGGAATAAAATGGTAATGAAAAGGCCTTGTCTACCCTACCAGTCCCTCCACAAGGAGTTTTAAAAGTACGTATTTTTTCACTAACATACTGGCATGAGTAGTTCTTTGAGTGCTGTACATGTGCTTTTAGAGTCTGGGTTGGGATTAACTTCTTTAAGTCAGTCCTGTAGACTGCACTAAAAATAAACTAATGCTCCACTCCTATTTGGAGACTTTCAGATCCTGGACTGTAACCTAACTTTACAGTATGGTTACTCTCTAATTAATGAGAGCTTTCTGTGGATTAGAAACTGTGCTATGTGTAACCCCAATGTAAATGACATATATTAGCTCTTTGTCCAGCAAATGTTCAATAACTGTTTTCAGTGTATTAAAAAAACCAACCAACCAAACAACCAAAACCACCTAGCATTTGGTGTTTATACTGTAAAAAAAGAACAGCTTTGCCAGAATATACTTTATCTGTACAATGTAAGGACAGACTTTCTTCATTTACCTTCATAAGAAATTTTAAATTGTATGAATGTGTCCATCAGTGTTTGATAAACTCTGACATAAAGATACATCAAATATTATTTCCATTGATAAAAAGCCTCTGTGATTATTCTAAGTTGGGACTAATTTGTATGGCTAAGGACAAATATTTCCAAACCTACCAATTTTTCTCTGTTTACCCTGATTTCTTTTGCAAAAATTTCTTCTGAAAAGACAAAACTGCAACTTGAGGTAAGATAACAGCATCATAATACTTTAAAGGGAGATTTTTAAACAGACTTTAATGAAGAATCAATCTGTCAGTGTCTATATGCATAGGTATCATGCAATGGAAATCTTTAGTAGAAGGTAAATAAGCAGGAATAGCATCAGTCCAGGGGAAGGAGATGTGATAAATGTAGATAAAGTTGACTGAGAATACATGAAGTAACTTCTCATGACCTCTTTCTCTGATTATTATCATAACAATACTTTGAGCATCGCTGTCTATGTGTAATTAAGAACATTAGTTTATTAAGCTGACGTAGAAAGAAATTTTAATTGATAACTATCTGTTCTTTCTTAAGTTTAGTGGAGGCTCACTAATTATGGACTGCTCTTGTGCTGACATTTTGGAAATGAGCATGGAGGGAGATGGAAAAATAACTTGCCCTTCTGCTCTTTGTGCTGCTTACAGTGGAATTCCCAGCATTCAAACACAATGAATTGAAAGAAAGCTCTGTTTTACAAGTGGAATGTCTTTAGCAGATTCAAGGGAGTCCTACCTGTTGGTCTAGCCTAAAGCTGTAGGGTCACAGTTGTTAAACAATGTTAGCAAAACAGCCCTTGCAATTCCAGAGAAGCTGAAGGGATGGTATCTGATGTTGGAGGATGGAGAGGCTAGACTTTCTTTGGAGGAAAAACTGTAGGCATGTTGCTTCAAGCCAGACCTTAAGCTGCAGCTAATCCAGACAGCATGACTGAGCATCTCAAATAACTTAGCGCGTCATGAGCTGGAAGATGATGAAGAGCTAAGGGACATCCTCTAAGTTTTCTGGTAAATATTTGGCTATGCTTAATTTCAAATTATTTTTTCTTGTTGGTGTTCTAGTTTCTGTAAAATTGTCTGCAACTGCTGGCAGCTAGCATAATTTAGAGCAGCCTTTGGCTGTTCAAGGACAGAAGGGATTTAACACCTTTGCATCCTCTGTGTCCTTCTGTGCTTCCCATAAGCTTGGCTTTCTGACTTGCAGTCGAGTCTTCATATCTCTGCAACTGCCTGCTTGCTGGGAATGCTGCCAAACGCCAGCACCTGTCAGAGCAGAACAAACTGCACGGGCACGACCCTCGCTGTTGATCAGTGGCCTGCTGGGATTCAAGGGTGGGAGTAGGCCAAGAGGACAGCTGTGAATCTCCTTATCTTGGCAGGAGCTGAACTGTGTGTTCTCTGATACTGTGCTTTTGCTGTAACAGGACTGAAAGGTAATGCCCTAAAGAAACAAGTAAGTGCTTTATTCATGTAGATTAAAATACTAATGCAATACAGTCATGAGCCATTACTGCGTGAAACATCTTTGACTTTGTACACATGATAAAACAAGGTAATATCACGTTGACTTTCTCAGGGTGTTTTTTTTTTTCAGTTCCCTGCTTGGCAGCACTCTTGGTTGTCCCATGTTTTGCTGATGTGTGTCTCCAACTTTCCTCACTATCCCTTTGTCTTCTCACAGCCATCTAGGATTACTCTGTTGTCCATGTCCATGCCTGCTTGCTGTCTCTCTGCATCTGGTGGAAATGATGAAACTCATTTAGGCCTTACACAGCAGCTCTGTTGCTTTGTTATCTAAACAATTTTATTTCTCTTTACAAATTTTAGAGGAAAGTATCCTACCCTTGTCCAGTTCTTTCCCTGTAAAATAAGCTACAAAATCCTGGCTCTTTGTAAGGCGGGAGGAGTTTTTCTTTGGTTTTGAGGCAAATCCTTAATCTGTTCAGTGTTAAATGAAGTAGTAGTTAGTGATATTAAATGAAAATAATGTAAATTCTGAAGTTTCAATATGACATTGTGAAATGGCTGACAAAAGTTTATTTTGGATAAACCCTTTGGAAGATTTTCAGCTGTTTAACACAATCTTTCTTGAGTGTTAACTTATTTTCACATACTGGCATATGGGAATGACTTCACAGGTAATACTAAGTTATTTATTCCTTGAATCTTGTAGCAGGAGATGAAGGTATTTCTCCTTCAATTTAGCATTATCTGCTTCCAGTTTATGTAATAGGACCTTACCCTTGTCAGATATTTCATAAATCAAATCCTATTGCTTCATTAAATAGACCAAAAAGGAACTTGTGTATATGTACAACCTTTGCCTGGCAACATTAAATCACCATTGAATGTGAGTTTTATTAGGGCAGATGTCAGTGATTGCATTTTTCCATTATTTTTAAAAAATAAAAGCAATGAAGCAACTTTCAATTTAGAGTCCACTTGACAGAAAACTGGATAACAAAGTATGAAGAAGGAGCTGGACACAAGTGACTCAGGAATAGCTGCCCTGGAACGGCCTCTTAAGTGTCCTGTCCTTTGGCTTTTGTCTAAGAGGGTGGCGTAAGGCATGAAGAACAACCTATTGCTCTATCTGGGTCTTCCTCTGCCCCTTGTACTCTCAGGACAAGGAGGTTTTGTTCCAATTTCAAACACTCTCATATTACTTATAACCAAGTCAAGTGAAGAACAGAGAGGGGAAAGTTTTGCTTTATAAACAGTAAGAAAATAGTGTGTCTGAGAAGATGGAAGTATCGAGATGTGTTTGAGTACATAGTCATAATATGTATTATCTGACACTGTAACAGAGTCTTTTCTCCACAAACAAAAGTATGTGTACTTACCTTAATTTTATTTTAATTTTATTTATGTTGCTTTCAATCACCTAGACAGGAATAAGCAAATTTTTTTTTTATTTGTGTTGTATGTTTAATAACTGGATGATAATTCAGGCATTACTTTTCATCACAACAAAAATTTTAAACATCTCAGTAAAAAAGCCCATAGAATGCTAAAATGACAATAATATAGTCTTACAGGGTGGAGCACATGTGATGTTGCATGGAACTTCAAAGGTTTAGGCCTTGGAAATTCATAAAATGTCACAGAATTGCTAGTTTTACTATGCAAAACTTGTGTGTGTTGTTGGGTATTCAGTGCTGTAATATGGGATACTTTAGGAATACTGTTTGTAGTTTGAGAGGATTTACCAATAAAAAGAAATTAATTTGTTCTTAATAATGTTCTCTAGACATCTAAGCAGATTAAGGTAGTACAAGATGCTGAGCTTACTAGGGCTGAGCTGTAATCAGCTGTAATGGGCACGGTCTCTATACACTTCTGTTTCTGGCAGCTTGTGATGCTAGCAGGCTTTGTGAGATTGCTTCAGGTTTCCCAAACACTATCTAGGTGGTTAAGTCAGGAGTTGGTGTCATTATGTTTCTTACTGTCATAAGTATGTTGGGAATGACAAAAGCATAAAAATACTAATGTGCAGAACCACGTTTGATATCCTTTATTTAATGTTGGATTATTCTGGCAATGTAGTTACAGATTCAAAATTCCTTCTCTGCCCCCCCCCCCTACTTATTTGATGCTTTCCAAATACTCCCCTTCCTCTTACTTCTGTCTTGTGAAATAAGAAGATCATGTCTAAATGCTCTACTTCAGCTGGTCTTTGGAAGAAAACTTGTCTGACCTCTTGGCAGTTGCCACTTGACCTGATGACAGATATTTCAGTGGCTGACATCGCAGCTTTTCCGCACATTAAAACCTTTTCCTGCCTTTTATGACACAGGTGTCAGTGATGAACTCTTTCCTTAAAAAAGAGAGCAGCTAAAAGTTTGGATTGTTCAGGAAGAGTCATGTCTTTCCATATTTAATTAATGTGTTACTAGAAATAAAAGATATTAGTGCTTCTTCCATGCTATTGTGAACCAATGTTTAACTTCGCTTCTTTGTTCCCAAACAAGAAAATTCCAACATGTCCATAAATGCTGTTATCTTCTGTGTCCTGGGGTGTATTTACTTAAAAAAATAAGAAAATTTCTTGTTAAAATGCTTAATGTGCCTTTCAAATTTAGAGCTCACCCTTTCTACTTCTCATGTTTAGGCATTTAATCCTATACACAGCCTTGCCCTTGTTGAACTGTGTTTGTAGAAGATCTGCTCTATAGAGCAGCAAGGGGTGGTGTGCAGGAGGAGTTATGAAAATGGATTTCATGTACTTGTTTGTGTTTAAGTCATTGATTTTCACCTTTTGTAAACTTTCTGGTGTGGAAAAACTAACTATCCATAGTATTATATGGATAGTATTATATTATAGGATAACTCATAGGTTTTGGGAAGATGAGGTAGTTAAAATCAGTATTTCTGAGATTCTCAGATGAATGTCACACTTGAGTTGCCTATTGCTATTAAACCACTGTTTTCGTGTTCTTTAATGAGGGCTGAACTGTGTTTATTTACAGAAGATGGTGAATCTTTCATTCCTAAGGGATCATTATTAACCACCAGCAACTATGCTAGGAATCTCAACAACTTGTGGTGTAAAGCAAGAGGCTGATAATTGTTTACTTAGGAAGATTTCTCACGGGTTGTGGTGTGCTCTTCTATCATATGGTGGTCGGTACACACCCCTAAAATGAGCTATTTCTAGGGCAGTTGCCTAAGGCCATTGTTTTTTAATCATTCTCTTACAGTTATAATCATTTGCTCACAAAGTTTTTCAGTTCTGCTAAAAATTAGAATTACTTTTGAATAACTTTACTTTCTGTTCATGTTGGTACACTTTGACAGCTATACAAATGGATGTAGAGAGTTCAGTTCCTCATCTACAGCAATTTGTTGCCTACTTTTTTGTCCTAGAGTTGTGTCCACAGATTAGCTTCACAAGCTCCCAGAAATGGTGAATGAGCTGACCTGAACTCTTGTGTTTCTTTTCTCCTTGCTAGGCTTGCTTGAGGGGACACTTTTTGTTGGCCAAGTAAATAGAGACTGAGGACTGTCTTAATTTTTGATTTACAAATTGTGATTGTACTTCATCCTCTGTTCTACTTTGCCGGAGAGATTCTACTCTGATTTATACTAGAAGTGCACAAATTGTCACAAATGACTTGGTGTAATGTATTTAATCTTGAAAGACCTTTCAAAGTGTTAATTGACTATAAATCCTCTACAGCATTTTAGGCTTAGGATGTTAAGAAAACAGTGTGTGAACTGAGCTGTAAAATAATTGAACACTTCTACAGATAGCTTCCTTAAGTTAATGGTATTGAACTAGTTCTCTGATTTTTTTTTTTGTGATTTTTTTTTCTATGAGACCTGCAGTTACAAATCTGTAACTTTTTTAATCTTTAATTTGTTCAGGAAGTATTCTTTATCAAATGTTTGTATTGTGTTATCCTTTAGCCATTTTAACATTTTTTCAGTTTCCCACAACTGATAGTAAATACACTTGTAAGGTTGTGGTGGTTTTTGTCTGCAGTTTTTTCCTCACTTTTTAGATTACTTTTTGAGGTTTGAGTCACTCACTTCCAGGTTTGAGTTATGCTAAACAAAGGTGATGGTTCTCTGGAGGGTTTTTTAGTATTCTGTCCTGATGTTACGTAAATACACACCTTCCAAAATGGTGTGTTTTTTTTTTTTTTTCCTATTTTTTCTCCCAAACAGATTTTTTTAATCATAGAACCTTTCTGGTTCTGTAAACTCACAGCTCCTTTAATATCAGTGCTCTTCAGCCTTGGCCTTCTGTACACATTGTGCATGAAGACTACTTGGTAGAGCTGGTTGTGCTCCTGCCTCAGTAAGCAAGTCTTAATCATGTTAGGCCTGAAAGAGAGTACAAGGTTTTAAAGCAAATATAGTTGAATATGAAAAAACTCTGCTGTCACGTACAAACGGTTTTCCTCAACAACCTCCCACTCCCCAAAACCCCTGAAAACACACACACACACACACAGAGTAACATCCAATTCCATCACTAATAAAAACTCTTAAAACAAGCATGCCATGCTGAAGTTACAAATGGCATTAGAAATTCTTACATAAACAGCAAACTCTCAAATCTGAAAATTGTCCAGCTATATATACATTAAATACCTGCTTGTCAGGAATAATTGTTCCATTAACATTTTGTCTGTTTGAGTACCAGAGAGGGAAGGTTCAAACTTTTACTTCATACTGCTGTTATTGATGTAGACAAATAGGTCAAATATGACTGAAATGCCAATGTGCATATACACAGCTTTCCTCAACTGATAAGTGAGAATGCCAAGGGAATATGTGAATTTTGATATATTTTTGTACTTTGCTCAGCAGTGTGACATATCTTGGAAAATAGAGCACTGTGGAAAGGGTGGATGATGAAATATTACGCTTGACTAGAAGATTTGCTGAGGACAGAAAGAAAAAAACAGTGAATGAACATTGATGAACAGCTTCTTGCTACTAGAAGTATTGCTTCCTTCTGCATGTGAGGAACCCTCACAGAGGGGCGCTTGTCCCCATGAATTCTAGGGAGCTCTAAAAGACACTGTTATGTAAGTTAAATCTGTTTAGTGGTTTACACATGTAACCAAACAGATATTTGTTCAGTGCTTCAGCTGTAATTGCTGAAGGAAGACCTGGTGTCAGCATTGCCCTTTTGACAGGGCTTATTTCACTCCACTGATTTTTAGCACGTAAATGTCATCCCAGTTAAATCCCTGAAGTCGGATGCATCCATGTCCTTTGTGAAATTGTACAGAACATCAAAACAATAATAACTCTCTGTTTCACTGAATTGTGTACGTTTTACTTGGAACAAGCATTCCAAAAATTCTTGAAGTATGTAAGGTAATGTTAACTTTCATATTCCTAAGATAACTTCTAGAAAATGTGTAAATTCTAATTATGAAAACATTGAATATAATATTCTTTTCTTCTTTCTTTACTAGATGCTTCAAACATTCTGTTTCCAGTGTTGTGTGTAGCCTGTGGGTGTCCTTGGCTGCATATGTTAAAGATTTTCCTGTAAGTTACTTAGTCGTAGAATATTCTAAACCCTCTCTTATTTGTGTTTGTGCAAAGTCATGTTTTGTGAAATAAGCATGGAAATGGATTCCACTGTTGTGTCAGTTGACTCCATAATAATTTATATGTGCAATGCTTCAGATTTGAATAACCATAGATGAACAAGGAGCTGCCTTTGGTTGATCCCAGTGTGCTCCTTCTGTATACGGTATTAGAAGCTTCACCTTGATATGTATGAAATCCAAAAGTTGTTAAGGTTGTCTGTAGGTGACCTCATACCTAACCATTATAACTATATGTAGAGGTTCATACCCTTTTCTATTTCATTTTATGAAGTCCTGTCTGATGTACCTGAATGTTTTGATTGTGTTCAAGTAGTATCTCCCAAATAACTGAACTAATACTTGACTGAGAACTGTGCCTCAGTTTTAATACTTTGTCATTTGGGAGCTATTATTTTAATAGGTTAAAGCACCACAGTTTTAAGTACATCCTGGATTTAATCTTGGCATGGTGACAGTGCTTGGGAACTCATGCAGGCTTGGAGTACTCTCTGTTAACTGGAACTTTGAAAATGTCAGTGTTAAGTGTGTAAAAGAGAACTGGCTGAAGGGCCTTTCTTAAAAATATCTTCTACATTGTAACACCTTTTATCCCCTCTCATGTTAGCGTTTATTGAAAAATTAAGCTGGGTTAATGCATAATTGCCAGTTCCAGGGACAAGTATAGCACCTACATTGTAGATGTGCTAAGCATACTGACATGACTGTTTACGTTTTCAGTAAGAATTTGCTTATTCAAGCATGTTTAGCAGCTGTATTTCCAAGAAACAAAGGGAGGGAGTGATGTATTGAAGGCCACTTACTTACAAAAGTGTCCAGAACAATTGTTTTCTTCAAGGGAGCTGGTAAGGCTATTCTGGTCCTTCCGCAGAAACTCTACTTACTCTTTCATCCTACCGGCTTATGAAGGAAAAACCTAAAGGACTCCTGCAGCTGGCTTAGCATTGCTGTCTCACAGGGTTCATCTTGATCCCTGCAGGATCCAGCCTGTAAAATACAACGCCAGCATGTTGTGTCTCAGACATCCTGCTGACACTACTGCACTTATCTAATCGTACTAATATTGACAAATGACTGCTTCTCCTTTATTCTGTGGTAACCCTTGTTCTTTAGATACATACAATTCAGCGCAGGTATGTCAACAGAATCTGAGCTTGTAGCTTTCAGTCATGTACTGATCATCCCCTGGGATCCTCTGGTGCAGTTAAGGGACATCACCAGGTAAGAGGTCACTATTAGGCATGTTTCTTCAAAACATGTATTGTTTCCTCAGTGTTTCTGAGACTTTAAGATTGGGTTTGAACTAATTTTAAAACACTAGAAAATCTGAATTTAAAAGTGTGTTTGCAAGACTTGGGGAGAATAGCTGAAATGTTTCACTTGGAATTTGTAAATGTAAAAATTCTTTTCTTTAATGGTAAATGGTAGAGTTCAGAATAAGGCTGCCTTGAAAAAGAACTCCAAATTGTTAAACTTCCATTTTATTACAAAACTGGCAAGAATGTATAGTGTCTTTTTGCTCAATTCAGCCTTTTTTTTTTTTTCTTTCCCTCCTCAAATCCCAAAAGACATGTATTTCTTCCAGAAGATGCCTCTTCGGTGAATATTTTTTGATTAATGTGAGGCAATGTGAGCAGTATTAATTTTCACGGTGAATACTGCTCTCTTTTTAAGGCAGTTTATTACTTCCTATCTCTCTGCACACATATCTGGGGTACTCTGAGTCATAGGCTGCTACAGGCTGGCTCAGCTCTCCAGGCACTATCTCACTTCATATCACCCGAAGCTGTAGCCCAACAGTTAGTGGATTTCTAAGTTAGAAGCCAGTTTACCAACTGAAATTTAGAGATAGCCCTAGGCTGAGACTTCAGATTCAAAACAACTTTAGGCTTTGACAGTAGCAATAGGATCTAAATAATTTCGACCCTACACTAACAAGGTGGGTACAGATAATATTTCTAAAATGTCAGTGGAATTTTATTAAGTTTAATTTTCTAATGAGCAGCTGAAGCTAATTCTGAACTGAAGCTAATTCATATATATCTCCATTAAAGGCAATTCTTATCCTTGTGGTTGAAGATCCTTAAATATCTCTATAATTGAAAATGTAAATAGTGAAGATGTTCATATCTGTAATTTTATTACAGAGATTTTGTTTTTAAAGATATTTGTTTAAATAGTAATTGGTCCTAAGGAGCAAATGGATCGCATTTCTTATCAGAAACAGTTTCTCAGAGAGAGCTAATGATCTGGCTGGTGTAGGTTGTAGAACGAGTAATACCTCTTGCTGGTTGAAATCTTGCATAATGCTAAACTTCTGCAGGAGCTTCTCAGGATAGTAAACAGTACACAAATGGTACCCATAGTGCAGCCTATGAAGAGAAGCAAGTTGTGATTGATTTACCATAGCAATGCCATCATACCTCCTGTACTTCAAGGTCCATTTCATGCCCCTAGCTTTCGTGATTCACTGTTAAACAATTAAAATTACAGAATCAAAGTATTTGGTAAAACTTGAGATCCCACTTTTTCCTTTGAAAATTTTACAGTTCCAGTAGGTATTTTGTGCCTTACAGTCAAGATCTTTCCAATTCTTTAACTTCAGAAACTTTTCTACTATGATATATAAGGACATATTTCCAGTGTTACTCTATGTACCAAAGCTTTCAAAAATTAGTCAAGATCTGCAGATTGATGAGATTTTTACATTACAAATTTTAAGCCAAACAGTATGTTTTTTATTTGGCTGCTGTGGTTTCCAGTCTTCACAGTATACTTTGACTGTGACTAGAGCTCTTTCTAGAGCTCTAATACCAGAATTCCTTTTCAGTATTTACAAGAGCACAGAATTGAGGAGAACTGCAGGATTCCTGAGCTGGCAATATTGAAAATGGAGTGTCTACCTTAGCATGCTGTTAAGCTGTAATTTATTTGACTGTGAGCCTCTGGAAGTTAAGGTATAGTGGCTGCGAGTGTTTAAGTCTACCTCACCAAGCTAAAAATTAACAGATGGAACTGCTGAGAATTCAGTCACCACAGTGAAGAGAATCACTTACAGAAAATATGTGCAAAAAGGTTTAAGTCATATCTAACTAGGTACTTCCCCTAAAATATCCATTGTTATATGCCATTTCATTCAAGGGTATTTAGTTACAGGATATAATTTTTTAATTCTTTTTAAGTAGTTAATCCAATGAAGGGCTGAGGGGAAAAAAGGTGCAAATATTTGTATAAGGGATGTGTGTGTCTCCTTTACCTGCCAAATGACAGAATTTTATATGATCACTATTTTCAAATAGATTTATTTCAGTAGTTTGAATGACAATAGACAGAGGAGATTCTTCTTTACTTTGAGGCAAGTAAATAATATATCTGATTACAAATTGTACTAGCTTTAATGTAATAAGCTGCAGTTTCACTGAATTTCTTAAGAAAAACCCACCTCAGAGAGGATTTGGCCCTGTGTAACATTGAAGAAGCTGATTCTATGTCATCTTGCCCACTGCCAGTCACCATCTGGTGTGCTGGCACTTCGTGGTGGTTTAAATGTAACAGTAACTTCACACAGGTGTAAGAAAAGCAGGAACGAAACAATAGTGAATCAGGACCATGAAGTACTGTTGGGAAATATTTGGTTTACAGTGTAAAAACAGATTGTTCTTGGCTCTATTATTGTTTGCCTAAGATTTATCAGATTTGACATGAACAAAGATTGCGCTTTCTGATTAGGTCTGAACATCACAAGAATATACACAAAATCTGGAATTGTTCTTCCAGTTCTATACATACAAGGTTGAAAAGTACATATTGTTAGTATGCTCTGCTAGTTCTTGCAGGCTTTTTCAGAGGCAGTGAGTTTAGACACTTTTTATTTCTTTTAAACTAGAGAAGTATGAATGCATCACTCCTTGAGGAAAAATTTTGGCTGTGTCTCAGAAATAAAGCAGGATTTTCATTCTGCCAAGGACTGGCAACAGAGAATAAGTCTTAATGGCATTATCCAGGACTTCCTTGAACTTTCCAGCATTATGCAAATATGGGCCTAAGAATGAAAGCAAATATGGGTTTAATTATACTAATTTAAATAATCCTATATATTTCTGCAATGGATAAAAAGGAAGTCTTAAAATAATCTATTTTGAGATTAACCCTTTTGCGCTGTACGACAGAGCACTCAAATATTTTTAATGTAACCAGCAACCTATTTTGATTTACCTGTTATAACCAGCTTGCAGTTGCTACCATTTTATCTACTGGCCAGAAGGTACTTTTCAAATCTAGACATTTTAAAATTTCAGAATGCCTCCAGTAATCAACTGGTACTAGAGCTGTGTTTAGAAATACACATGCCAAAGAAGAAAGTATAGGAGGTGCCAGTTTTACCATTGACTTGCTTCTGCCTAAAGAAGAATGTTGCAATTCCCTTAGCAACAAGTTGATTTCTCTGGAAGAGAGCCAAAATGCGCATGCAAATAAAGGGATGGGTAGGGTGGAGTATCTTCAGCCCCAGCTGGTGGTATAACCAGTACAGATGGGGACATCTGGAACAACGTGCAGCCAAATTGTGCCCAGGCTGTTTTTGCTGCCACCAACTAGGTAAGAGGGAAGGGTGAAAATATATTAGTTATCCAAACTCTAGTTTAGAAAAAGTGACAGATTTTTCAGTATTAGAATCTATATGATTGTAGCTCTCTCTAGATGACACCCCCCCCCCCCCCCCCCCCCCCCCCCCCCCCCCCCCCCGCGGCGGCGGTCGTTTGTNGTTGGTGGTTTTTTTTTTTTGCTGCAAGATACGTTGTGCATTGTGGCATGAAAGTTTTTTATGAAGAATTTAACCGAATGAGTTTTACTGCTTGTGAATTATCTTTTTAACCATGCCTCCTTCATAGTGCTGTTACCCAGACTACTTGGCACACACAGTACAAAATTCTGGTTTCAGCAAATCTGGAATCTGGGACGGTGCCTCAGCTCATGCAATTCAGCACAGTTACACAGTGATCTAAATGAGAATCTGTTAAAAAAACCCAAAACAAGCAACTCTTTAAAAACCCACTGTCTCGGCCCACTACATGGATATATAAGAAATGTTGTAAAAGGCAGTTACAGAATAACTTAATAGTACAGATTAATAGTACAGAGCTCCAGCTCTATTGAGCTGGAGCTGCTGTCCTGCAGTGTCAGGATTTTTATTCAAACCACTTGAGTGATAGCCCCCAGGAATATACCTGTGACCAGTCCCAAGTTTTTCTGTTTGTTAAAAGCATACATGACATTCCATGCTTTTTTTGTGCATTAATCCTTCCTAAAAAGGTAGACTAGACACAAACCCATGTCTCAACCTGTGGAAGGGAGGGGGCCTGAGAGAAGCAGGTTGCCTAACTAGCTGCAAACTGAACAACGCATTCCAAGGTCCAGAGCCTCGGCTGTGGAGATAGTGTTGGTGAGGTGTGTACGGCAGGGCCATACTTGAGTGCCTGGCTGGACCTGGACCTTGGCCTCGACTATCCCTTGCGGCGTTCCGTGGGTCAGGGCATGTGGGTGCGGGGAAGGGTGTTGCATGGCAGATCGGGGTAGGCAGGCAAGCTGGATATATGTCTGGGAATACAGAAGGGGGCAATGATGATTGTGCGACCCTCGGCCCCGGAACCGGGGCTGGTGGCAATCAGGAGTTTTGCAGCCTCCCCCTTTGCCCGCCCGTGGGGCCATCTCGGTCAGCCCCACGACACCTTCAGCCGGCGCTACGGTGACGCTCGGTAAGCAGCCCGACACCGCGCCGGGGACCGAGCAGCGGCACGTCTCCCTCCGGGAGCTCCCTCGGCGGGGGAGCGGCGCCCTCCCCGTCCGGAGCCGCGGGGGCTCCGCCGCGGTGCCGCCACCACGTGTCCCCACCACGGCCCCCGGGGAGGGGCCGGGCGGGCGCGGCTCCCGCCCCGCAGAGTCCCAGAGGCGGGGGAGGCGCGGCGGGGCTGCTCCGTCCGCGACATTAGGCGCGTCCCGCCGGGATCGAGATGCTGCTCCCAGGCGCGGCGGCCGCGGCGAGCTTCGCCGACGACGTGCTGAGGGTATTCGGGGCCAACCACAGCCTGTCGGCCGCGCAGCTCTCGGCGCTGCTGCAGCAGCTGGGAGCCGCGCCCGCCCTGGGCTCCGCGCTGCCGCTGCACTACCTGCACCACAACCAGGTACCGCGGGGGCTGCGCCGGGGGCCGCGTTCGCTCCGCGGCGGCGGCGAGGGCCCGGCTGGGAACGCACGTCCAGGAACGAGGGCGCCGAGCCGGCTGGGCAGCTCTGTAGTGTCTTAAATCTCGCTTGCCCTCGTGTTTCCTCATGTTGAAGCCGGGAAAGAGGGAGGGAGGGAGGGAGCAAATGTCTTATGAGGGGCTGGGTCCGGGATTCGGGCAAAGGTACCGGTCCGCTGGTGAGAGCAGCTTGCGGCAGGGGAGACGCTGCCGTCCATCAGTGAACTGCTGCTTCCTGGCATTAGTTCTCCCTCCTCGTTGTTCAGCTCTTGAAGTGGCACTTTTTCTGGTTAAATAGCATCTGGACGATAGCCAAAGTGTATGAGAATCAGCTAG
>VYXB01002190.1:584587-612304 GCA_013397135.1 Pachyramphus minor | reverse complement strand
GACAGTTGAATAAGCAGATCTTCAGGACTTGTTCAAAATACATGAGTGTTTGTACTGTCATGAGACAGTACAAACAGGTTTTGTTGTGTAAAGAAACTTTTTCAGAAATTTTCACATCTTTCATCTGAGTACAAAATGTACAGACATCGATTAACCTACCAAAAGCTTTCTTAAATTGATGTTTAATTTACTATCATTGGAATATTACATTTCATGAAAATATTTTGACTCAGTTTAGGGTCTCCATACAAAACTCCAATCTCATGCACATGTATGAGATAAGTACGGATAATTTCACAAGTATATATAGTATAATTTCAAGTATGGATAATTTCGCGTATCTTAGTGTCCTAGAGTAAGTTTGTTTCCTTGAAGTGGAATTTTGAGGCTGGTGGAGATTTCCATGTGCTCAGAAATCAGGGACACAAAGTCAGTCACAAAAATAAAAGGAAAGCAGGAATGACTGTTTGGTCTGGTTTGATTGCACTCCCTAATAAACAGAAGAGGGATGGCTCTAGGACCTTCAGAATTGTTTTTTTTACATTTGAAGTAATAGCTCCTTTTCTTGTTCTCTGAAGGAGGCAAATCTTGGACAACCTCCCTTTGTCGTAGAAAGGTTTAATTGGGAATTAAAGCCACTGAAATCAATGTAGTATTCAGTATAAACATAGCAATATTTGCAGGAGTCACTGCTTTCAAATCTCACAAATTGAACACTGTTCCAACACAGTGTGTTAAAAACATAAACATTCCCAGCCACACATGCTAAATACAAGTTTTCAGTGTTCAATATGGCTATGAAAAGGAGCTTTCTTTAAAGGGGCATAGAAATGGGCGGATTCTTCAGTCCTTCAAGTTTTCCCTCTGCAAGAGCACGTAGCTCTTGTACACAAGCTTTGGCACAAGGTATGGAGAAAAAAAAAAAGTAATGCTCTTTCTTGTTACTAAAGATGCATGTTCCTAATAAGTAATTTGAAATTTAACAGAAACAAATTCTTTTTTACAGGCCTGTTCTATTTGTGCCCATGTTGAATAATATGTAAGGACCATAATGAAATGTGTATACTTTTTTTCCTGAGTTACTTGTATTCTTTCTTAAAACTGGCTTTACATCAGCTTTGTACCACTAAAGCAAGTGCTTTTTTCCTCCTGACCTTTGATCCCTCATGGATGTTAGGTTTGTCCATGGCTTTGGGCAGGTGGTGCATGCAAATGCATAACCATACCAAGTAAATACTATGTGATTATTTTTAAACACTCTGAGTCTTTGTGCTTACGAGTTGATAATTTTGAGTGTCTTCTGGTTATTACAGAAGCCATGAAGTGACCTAATCTAAATTTGGGTGTTGGAAGGTATCAGAGACCTAAGCTCTACTGATTCTCTACAGAGGAAAGTGAATACCTCTGGAGGATGACTCAGGTCTTTCTCAAATAGGCTGAATCCATTCAGGCTGCATAAATATCTGACTGTAGGAAGACACAAGGTTTATCTTAGACTTTAAGTTCATAACTTCTGTGTCCAGAGCTAATGGGATGACTTCCAGGCCTTTCTTTGAATAAAGATAAGACATAACACACCCCTGCTCTTCAGAGTCCCTCAGCCAAACCTAAAGGAATCTTTAGTGCAGAGCTGATCTGTAAGGGACAGGTGATAACAGCACGTGGCAGGAAGGAACAGTCTCTGTAAGTTCTATCCCAATATTAGTTTTTAGCTTTAATGCTTCATTCATAACAATTTTGGTAAGCACATTAATCTCATGAGAAGGTCCACAAGAAGCTGATCCATTTTCTTTTTCAGATTTTTCATTTTTCAGATTGAGAGTCTGGATGTATAAGCCAGAAGAAGATGGATGCTTGTTTTCTGTTTTCCTTTGATACCAGGTTGACTTGAAAAGATAAGGGAGAATAGAAAAATGATTTAATTTGTTGATGATGGTGTTTGATCATATACTCATGTAGGCATTTATGGTAACTTGTGAAGAATGCTGATTTTTTTTTTTTTATGTAAGAGGCAAAAAAAAAGGCACACTTTTTGAGTAGTCTTGGAATTTTGCATTTAACTGTCTCAAATTTCTTATGCTTTTGGTCTCTTTTCATTCATCATGAACTTTCATAATTCTTTTTACTGTGTGTTTATATTTTCTTTGCTCTTCAATTTTTCTGTTACCACCTTTTCTTAATATGTAAGCTCAGGCGTCTTGTCAGAGAAATAAGCAGTAACTGAGAAAACTCAAATACTGGTCACTGCTGCTGTTTCACATTTTTCTATGGAATTCCCCCCCATTTTAGACCTACTAACAGGGGTGAAATTAGCAATTACAGTCTAATAGATGATGGCTTGATTATGTGCTCTGCATTTTACATTATTAGCAAGATGTAAAAGCATGAAAGCATACTTAATCTTCTGTCATTGGATTCATTGTAACATGGTAGCCATACATGTGTGCCAAAGGATTAAATGACATGCTCAAAATTTTTGGTCAAAAATACATGGAAAGTAAATGGTCATTGGAAAGAAAGCTTGTTAACATCATCTTTATTTTGTGCTTTGATGTAGTCAGTAGTTGTTTAAATCATGCTCCTCTTTCCTTATTTGACTTTTCTAAATCTATATTTATATCAGTCTAGATGTTATAGCCGATACTGCATTTTAATGTAATGCATTTTAATTTTTAAACAAGACATTTGGATAAAATGTAATTAAAATTTTTATTAATATTGACAATCAGTTATAATTAATTTACATCTCAGGATGAGTCAAAAACTAGTAACTTTAGTATTTCAGATAGACTAGAACCAGGCTAGTATCTGCTTTGATTTTTTTTTTTTTTTGGGTAGTGTTTCACTAGTTAAAATTCATCTTTTTTTAAAGAATGGAAAGAGAGTGTGACTTAGGCTCTTGATCCAAGACCATGATCTGATGTTGCCTGACCAATGATGCTAAATAGGCTTAGTTGTTCTACCCTCTAAGTGTCTTATTTCTACAATATGCTCAGCAAATTTCAGCACTTAAGGACAGTTTTCAGCTCCCAGCATGAACAGCTGCCTTGAACGTGGGGTGTGTGTGAAATCCCTAAAGCACACAAGTGCATTTGAGCAGCTTCATCTGGTTTGACTCCTTCTAATGGAATGCTGCTTATTGAAGGAATGATCATCTCCTAGCATCGAGTTCTTAGCTGTGGGACAAGAAGTTGTCACCATGTCAGCATTAGATGATTTAATTTGTTACAAGTAAGTTGAGGAAGACGTAGTTGTATGTCTCTATTTGATCTTATCCAGACTCAGAGTAAGTTAAAAAAAAAAAAAATTCTGGTCAGGTAGGCATTCACTGCATTCTTTCTTTGCTGTTGCTACTGTGGAACCCATTGCTCAGCCCAGGCTGGTCTGGTATTTAATCTAGCAACATCTAGAGACTGCAATCTTGGATGCTCTTGGGTGTTTTAGTACTTCATATGGGGAATGCTACAGATAAAACAGGCAGAGCAACCATAAGAACACGGCAGAACACAGGGACTGATGCATTTAAGATGGTTGTTACTGTCATATTTTTTAATTTTTCCTGTTAGAGGAATCCCGTATTGGTCAATCATTTTTGGGAGAGCCTTAGCAGGATAAAAGGAAGCATATGTTTGAATAACCTAGTTGATGGTTTAATTTTTTTCTAAGTCTGAATATTTTGTAATTGTGTAAATTCTACTGATTTAAGTCCTCCCCAATTTTGATGAAAGCATTTTTAAAAACATTTTCTTAAAAATTCAGGGACAATCAGTTGTGTTATATCCTTTTTTGCAATTGTTTACTAAACACTGGGTGACAGTAACATTACAGGCAGTCCCCTCACGTAATCGCTGTGGTAAATCTTATTGAATAGCAGGGAACAGACATAATAGTAGACTTGGTGAGTCAGGACATCATTTTCAGTCCCCTGTTCCATGAGGCTAAGTTTTCTTTCTGCTGAGATCATCTGTCAGTCTTACAAAATAAATACTGCATGTTTTTACAGCAGTGTGGCTGTGTTAAAGTATTTATTTATCCTCCAAAGATAAATGCAGAGTTTTGCAGCGTGCAAACTTGCATTGTTCCAGTTCAAGAATTCTAATAGATTCAGTCTTTTAATTAATCCTTTAATTGTGCTAGGGAACTCATGCAAGCTTGCTTTTTAGCGCTTGGATGTATGTAGGAGTTTACTGAGAGTATGAGGTGACTTATAACTATGAATCATTTATAAGAATCATTATCCTCTAGGTTTGTCCCTGATCAAAATAATAACAGTAATTAAATAAAATGCTGTTTCTCAATTTCACATGAAAGAGCTCTTGTCCAATGATATTTCTCACTTATGTGTTTGTACGTAGGCAGAGTTACAAGTCTCAAGTTTACTGATTCATGCTGTATCTGATTTATTTTCTCTCCATAATCTGTTTTCCTACCTACAACATCGTTTGGATTTTTGTGCACTAATGTTAATGCTAGTGTGTTGGTGTTTTAAAATGCTAATAATTCATTCTGTATTTCTAGGAATTAGATAAAGGTGATTTCTCTTTGAGATAGTTATATTATAAATTCTTAGCTCTTACTGGCTTGGTTTTTTAAGGGCTTTTCACTATAGATTCCAGGAATGGCTCTATGAGCCAGTAATAAGCACCATACAGGAACTATTCCTGTAGACCACAAGTATTCTCCCTTTGTTTCACTGTGGGCATATTAGCCATGTATTTTGAATTATTCCATAATGCAGCGTTAATAGGAAAATGATTAGGCACATAACCAACTTAGAAAACTCCCGAGTTTTTTGTCTTGGTCTGTAAAAGACTGTATCTTTAGTGATGATTTCTTTATGCATTACTTCCACTGAGATTAAATGGAGTAACATATTTTAAAGCAAAAAAGTCTTCTGTTATCAAGCTGTATTTATTTTATATGTGATACTTCTTTGATAGTGTCATTGACACTGAAAGATGAAATGTATGTACTTCTGTGTATTTGAGTCTTCAGGGTCTCATGGCCTTAACAAAGTTTATACTTATGTTTACATTCAAGCATGTGTTTGAGTGCTTTGCTAGGCTCGGTCATTAAGAGGAAGGATAGAAACATCCTGGATGTAATTTAGCTGAAGTTGCTTGAATTGGCCTGCATGTTCTTTTCCTCCAAGCTAAATCAAAAAGGGTCCCTTTCAAGTGATGTGCACATGCTTTTCACCTTTTGGACAGTATTACAAAATTATTTATTAATGGAAACAGAAGTTGAAGTAAATGACTTGCAGTTGCTTAAGCTCGTCTCTAGAAGGAAATGGCTTAATAAATAATAATGTTGAATTATTGGAGAAGTGCTATGGAATCTGAAGGGCAGCAAAACTGAAAAGAGCAGGGAATGATGGGCTGTTCTTATTTTGCTAAGACTTTCAGTGCTCTGCTTTGGCAACTGAGATTTGCTACAGGGAGAGTTATGCTGTAATTGATGTCTCCTATAGAAGGAAAACATTTGACGTTTTTTGGTCCTGAGATTTAACCTTGGTGTGTGTTTGTTGTGCAGCAATAAGCCAAACCACTTTTGCTGACATCCAAAAAAAGAACATTTTTTCCTTATCATTGTAGGAAATAAAGAATGTGAATGAACAGAAAGTGTTAGGTGAAAGACTTCAACAGTTTGAAACATTTAATATAAAAATACTCAATTTTCCTGTAGATGTATGTATTACAATATTTCTTGGCCTATGTTTTATCTTTTTGGTTGAAAGTGGCAAGCACAGGAACCAGCCCTGCCCTGGCCTGGTTTAGCACTCCCACATACGTTTATTGTTGACCCATCAGACACTGTTACATCCCGAGCTGAAGGCAAAGTGAAGATCCAAAGTAGGAGTGTACCTCATTGGAGTACAGGAAAGCTCTACAAAACAGTGTTTGCTCTTGCTGTAAGATAAATGAAAAATGTTGAGTGCTGCTAAGCTTTAGACCATTTTTAAGCAGTTAATTTGGGGACAGAAATAAGAAGTGTTGTTGTAATGCAGAAGTGGTTACTTGCATGAATAAACTGTCACTGAATTACCAGTCATTTTCTGACATACTCTGTCACTAAGATTTTAGATGTATTTATTCTGCTCTTAAATGTAATTGTGTTGTAATTACATGCTATTTTATTTACTTTGAAACTATTTTTCCAAATATATTGTAGGGTTTAACTGACCTGGTTCACAGGGCGTAAGATTTACAAGTGTCTCTTTAAAATATGTTATGTTTATTGCTGGTTTATCTTACTTAAAATACTTTGAATCATTTCTGCCTCACATTAAGTAATCACAGCGCTTTCATGCACAACGTACAAACACTGCATAGACTTCCTTGAAAATGCACTACAGTATTTTCATGTTGTAATTCTTGGATTTCTCAGTATGTAAATTTTTGGGTTTGCATTAATGTATTAAGTTGGAAAAATTGCTTTTTGTTACAGTGCTTGACTAGTGAAGAAATTTTTTCTTTGCATGGGATACCAAACAACAGTCACATATCAAATTCCAGCTTCTCTACAATATGTCCTGCTGTTTTGCAACAGCTAATTTTTCACCCATGTGATGATCAGGAAAACTTTGAGGATACATCTAAACCACATTCTTTACAAGGTTAGTTAATATTAATTAATATTAATACTGTGACTGGAGTGGGCTTTTCTTAGGGGAATAGTAAGCATTTATCTATGCATAACAGGAGTGTCTTGTTTAAGAGGATATGGTTGTAAAGTGGAAACATAAAATGCTGCTTCAGGTCAGCAAACCATCTAAACAGACATAGGGGGTCTCACTAACGGCTGATTAAATAGGAGAGAAGATGGGCTTATTTTGCTAAGACTTTCGCAGGTGATTTGCAGTGGAAAATCACCTTAGTGGGATTTGCATGTATCAAGGCAATACAAGGTAAAATTACTTAGGGGGCTGCATTTAAGTGGAGATATTTGCAGATGGGAGTCATGACATCAGGGGAGCCAGTGATTGTTTTAGTGAGGAAAAACATTCCTTCCAAATTCTGACTCCTGCTTTCACGTCATCTTCTGTGATGACCCCTCCATGTGGAATATCATCACATGGATAGGTAGCCTTAGTCTTACTTCGTCCTATTTTTCTCACTTTTATTTCCATATTGATTGTGCACAGAACTGTATGGTGCAGTAAAAAACATAGGATGGGGCAGATTCAGCTGGTTAGTGAAGTAACTTGTTGCACTGATAAGGATCAAATATACAATGACTTGATTTGACTCAGTATCACATATAAATTTACTACTCCAAGGAAGTCAGCTGAATTAAACTTCAAAGTTACGATTTTGGATGAGTTGGTGCCTAATGTCAGCATTTATGAGAAGAGATAGAAAAGTGCTTTTCATAACTTTTGAAATACTAGCATTAATAACATTCTTATTAATATAGGTGATCATATTTATTAAGCATTAGAGGTCATACCTAAAGCTTAGCTGTGTCAGTGAAAGATTAGAATTCTACTTGAATAACCACTGAAATCATATCACCAATTTACTGTGGGTTTTCTAGATTGCTTATATCATATGAAGACACATATTGCCAAGAAGTCCGTAATATCTGCACTAGAGAGTAGGATCTGTCTCTCTTCTTTTTTTCTTTTGTTGGGGGGAACTGTTTAAGTAGGTTTTACATGGGATCCTTGACCTACAGTTAACCTCTTAAGCTATTTAGACCATCCCTCTTGTTTTTCTTTTATCCCTTCAGCTCAGAAGCAACGTCCAGTAGCCAGATAAGCCAGGCAGCCTTCTCCCTGCCCCTCCCTTGGCTGCAGCACAAGAAATCTGCAAGGCCCACGTAGAGCATTTTAAACCACAAGGGTATGAGGCTGTGACACATAGTGGTACCTATTTTGAACAGAAATTCACAGCAAGGCCCAGTGCCAAATGCAGCTGTTGATTTATGCACACCCTCACCCCATCACAAAATGAATCTGTATTGTGACAGCACTGGCATCAGGTGATTTCAGTTACTGCCCATGAAGCAAAATCTTTTGTGCATGTTTATATCTGTGCTCATGTGAATTTTCTCCCCAGGGACTCCCAATAACTTTACGATATACTGTCTTCTGAAATACTAATGGACAAGATGCACAGAAGAAACCAGTACAATGAGCTTTACAGAACAGCTACTTGAAATAAAAAATAAGTGCTGAAGGAGCAGAGTAGAAGTTGGAAGGCAACATATGTTTTTTTCTTGGGATTTGTATAACTCATATCTAACCTAGCTAACCTTAGGGGCACACTCAAGTCCTTCCCTTCCTTATTTCTCTGAAAGATAATAGGGAGGTGTATAGAGCTGTATGAAATAGCTGGAAGTTCCCAGTGGCATTGCTTCTGTCCTAGGCAAATGCTTTCTGTGCTCTTTGCTTGACTTCTTCAGAAAGGTATTCATGCACTTTTTTCCTCTTCATCCTAGGCCAAGGCTAAGGAAGAGCCTGAGCCTGCTTGTTATATATTGCTCTATAAAGAGCAATGCTGAGCAGTGGTGTTCTAAGGAGTCCATCTTACTTGGGCTCCTGCAATAGTATTTTTTGGATTTCTTGAGTCTTTGGATATCTTGGCTGTCTCTGTATTGGGGCTGCAATTCTAGAGATAGAAAGAATAATAGTAGTTGGCAAAAGCGGACTGCATCATGAGTCTCAGGGGAAGAAAGAGTATGTGTCCTGAGTGCCCTGCTCTGGTATGTCAAGTCAGACTAGTCAGATTTCTGAGATGTGTGGACTCATGAAAAGCTTAGAGTGGATGGAGTCCTAGTGAATAAAATAATTTTCAAGATAACAGTGCATACTGCATTGTGAGATACAGTCTGTAACGCAGGAGCTTTGGCAGCATTGGTTATCTTGGAATTTTGTCACTTTTTAATTTTGTTAACTCGGTTTAAAATGTACATTTTTGCACTGAACACTGAAACTGAAAGAGAATCATGCTTCTGTAGTAATCCCAACTTGTATACAGTGGTTTGTGACTCCTGATGACATTGCAGACCCATTTGTTTATTATAAATTTGATTTCAAAAAGATATTTACAAACTTAATTGTAATTTATTTTAAGGGAAATTAAACTTCTGTGTAGCTTAGTGAATCTACCCATATCTAGTTGTGTTTTTTTCCTGCTCTCTGTGTCTCTCTTTCAAAACTGACAAATTAATGTTCTAATTGGCAGTGATATATGTTCTTCAAATACTTTAAATGTTTCTCTGACTTTCTGTTCTTGACATAATATAAGTCATTACATATAAAAATTGTGACACTGTACAAACAAAATAGAGCCATCCCAGTAGCAGGTGGGTAATCTACTTTGTTGTGTTTTCCAGTTGTGTTCCAGAAAAGTTAGGCTGCAGATCTGATCTGTTGGTTTCTGCCATGCAACTTCTTTACATACACACAAGCTTATAATGATGTAGTGTTCTGGATTAAACCAAATTGTTCTCATCTAGGCAGCATGGTGTTGGCTCTGATCATTATTTGTGGTTAATTTTTCCAGACAAACCCTCTGTCTGTATGGATAACTTTGTGGTTCTGTGGCATCGCTTGAGGCACTGTTGTAGACCTCTTCAGTGCAACTTTTAAAGCTTTTCTCTGTACTCACAGTGGCTTGAAATGTCACTGGGAAAAACACTAATTGTGCAGAGGGGCACAACTTTGTGATGCTTATGAGGAACAACAGCAACCACACCACACCTCCCCAACCTATAATTTGGACTCCAGAATTATTATGGTATGGATTTGTGCAAGTCGTGGTGTCTGAACACAAAAAATGTAAGACTATGCTTATGGTGAAGGAAACAAAGTTATGGTGAGCCCTGGTGCATATACTGCTTCTTAGAAAAGGTTTTCCTGATTGTGTACCTAAATTGCATGTCCTTCTTTTTGAAACTAGAACCTCTTTTTTAATGCACTTTCATTTCTCTATTGTAATTGTCTCAACTATGAGCTGTCACCCCACCTGTTTGATAAGCAGTGATGGGCAGCATTTTCAGCCAGCAGAACTTCTTTGAATAACAGGAGGAAGGAGGAGTGTTAGGAACTGAGATACCACTTCAGGGTGATTTGAAGGAGTCATCCATTGTCAGAAAGGATTTTTGTATCTAGTACAGTCAAGACAGCAGACTTCTTGTCTTGGAGTTCTTAGAAGTAAATGACACTTGGATTGACTCTGGGATTAGTGACAAGTTTTGTCTTATTTCTCTGCTGTAGCTACTTCAACTATTGGCCTAAATCTTAACTTTTACTCTTCACTGGCTGTAGAGAGACCTGATTTATATTAGCAGCACATAGGCTAGCCCAGATATATACTTATACTAGCACTGTTTCCATTTTTAATATGGTAGTCCCAGACAGTGTTTTCAGATACTTCCTTTCTGCAGGTGTGCGTCTTAACTTAAGAATTACATACTTGTGAATTTTAATTTCAATCAAGGAACCACTCTCTTTACCAATGCCATTTTTACAATTTAGCAATTAGAGAAATCACAAGCAGACTGAAGTGGGTGTTATACTAAGATATTTTGTATTTCTCCTTGTTTATCCGCAGTTTGGGGATTTGGGTTCCTGGCTGTGACTATCATTAACTTGGCATCACTTCTGGGATTGATTTTAACTCCTCTCTTAAAGAAGTCATATTTCCCCAAGGTTTTAACTTACTTTGTGGGCTTGGCCATTGGTACTCTTTTTTCTAATGCAATTTTCCAGCTCATTCCAGAGGTAAGCAAGGGGAATTATTATTTGTTTTGCATACTGGTTTCTAAAGTGTATTAATTTTAGAGGCATGCTGCTGTGGGGTTCTGCATGTGGGTTGTAGTCTCCAAGGAGTCTTGTGGGTTAGTGTCATTAGCTATGATCCCTTTTTGAGATGAGTCAGAGCCATCAGGATCTCTGTCTTGTTGTGCATTGGGGAAGACCAAGGGCTAATCTGCCTTAAGACAGAAAGAGAAACTCATTGGATAAAATTGTAGTGAACTTACTTGGGCTACACTGTTAACATTTAATCCAAGTTTAAAAAATTTAGTAAGAGATCAGGATCTTTCACAGTTTCAGCCCCTGGAAACTGGTCGTGGGTATAGAGACAGTTTTTATAATAAAGGGGTATCTGTGTGATGTGGCATTCTTTTGTTTTTCTGGAAATGTATTAAGATTACAGACTAATTTGCATTGCTTTTTTCTTCACTGTTAGGCATTTGGGTTTGACCCGAAAGTAGACAACTATGTTGAGAAGGCAGTTGCTGTGTTTGGTGGATTCTATATCCTCTTTTTTGTGGAAAGGATTCTTAAAGTGATATTAAAGATCTATAACCAGGTAATGAAACCTGTCACTAACTGAACAAGCCTTGCCTTAAAGTACCTGTCATATTTTATGAGATACTTGTTAGTTGAATAAAATGTGTGGGTTTTTTCTATTTTATCTGAGGAATTCAGCCCTACTGCGTGATCTGTTTAAAATCCATATGAATAGGGGAAGCAATCTCACTTTTTTGAAGGAGTTACAAGCAGCACTGGGAACAGAATCCAAATGTGTGTGTGGTCTGCTCTCACTGGAATATGCTCCAGTTGCTCTTAACAGCCAAGTCTTTGCCATGATAGCTAAACACATCAGAAAAATATGGAAATACATAAGGTCTGGAGAGAATGGAGTCTGCCCATGGAGTCTCCCCTTTGTCAGGAGAAATCCATGTGACATTTATACCTTCTTAGTCATCTGCAAAGTGTAACCATGCTGATAGGACCTGAATCTCTCCTTCAGCAACTTCAGCTTTGTGTTTCCCCATGCTCTAGTACACAGACCTGCTTTAGTGAACACTTCAGTTATCTCTTACTGCCCAGCACTCTGCTTTCTACCCGTATGTCAGAGTACTTGTTTGCTGTGTACTCACGAGTGGGACTGAATTTGTCTCAGAGGAGGGCGCCTCAAAATGTTGGTCCTCTCTGCTCATTACTTGTGAAAGGAAACTGTTCTACTCTTATCTCTCTTAAGGTCCCCCCTCCCAAAGTGTTGCTGGTACTGAAAATTATGGTGATCAACTGCCTCTTGTTAGTAATAGCTAAAAATAGAAAAAAAAAATTGTTCCTCTTTATTTTTGTAAACAATTGACAAAGGCTAATAAGCTCTTTTTGACAATAAGCGTGAATAACTAGCAAATGTTGGTCACTTGTGGTTAGGTGTTCGGCTTGGGAGGTTCTACATAAAGGTGTAAAAATGAAAAATTCCACATGGATTCTGATTAACTAGGAGTAAGATATAAGTTAAGAACTTAGATACATTTGGAGTTCATTTAAAAATTGAAATGTTTACTGCTGCTCATTTCAACTATCACTTGGTGTTGAAAGCAAGGCAACAAGAGTATGATGCATCCACCTTTTCCTTTTTGGTCTCTATTTTGTTATGTTTGCTATTTTGCTTTTGTTTTAATTAGCTCCTACTTATTTATTTGTCACCTAGACTGGCCATAATTTCTTCGAAAATGGTGAAGAGAATCGTTCTCAGGATAAGACTAACCCCCCCAAATCACTGTCATCCAGCAGTGGGGGGGCATGTTATGCAAATTCAGCCGTCATAGAGAGCAATGGAAATCTTGGTTTTGACAGCATCAGTGTGGTCTCAGCACAGGTATGAAAAGCGTGTCTGTTTTTTCATGGTATTCCTGCCAATGATATAAACATTTCTGAGGGGAGAGTTAATATGAATTTTTATTACTTTTGTAAATTTTTGTAAACTTACAGCTTATAATTTTCCTGAGCCCTGTGAAAAAAATTAATGGGGTTTTGGGGCAAGCTTACAAAAGGTGAATGATGCATTCAATTTGTAGGCAACAAAAAGGGCTGTTTTATATCAGTGTGTGTATTTAATCAGATAATTTGGTTAATTTTGATTTTGTTGTTGCTGTTTTGCTTTAACAGTGATAGTATATTTTAGTGTTGCATAATCTCTATGATGTTCCTGATTATGTAAAACTATTAAATATGAGAACCTGATTCCTTTGAATAATACAATAACTTAATACAAAAAAAGAAAACAGTAACTTTCTTGTAGTATATTGTGAGCACTGCTTGTCATAATTCAGTATATTGGGATACTATGAGAATTATGATTGTCATATGTTGAGACAGAAGCCATTCCTCCTGGTTTGTGTTACTGTCTTTCAGATTTTTTCTCTGTGTTTCTTTGTGTTTATTTTCATACCACAAATACAACTTCCTTCTGTCTGAGAAGAAAATGGAAGTAGGAAGAGAAAGTTTTGTGCCTCTTTAGTCTTTTCCCCTGTGCAGGGAGGAGCAGTAATGTCTCTTATTTATAAAAAGTTAAAAACACATTAAAAAAAAAAATCAGGAATGTCCAAGGCAAACATTCTTCCATAGTGGCGATTTCTGGTTTGCCAGCCATGTTCTTTAGGCAGTAAGTTTGTGGGGAGCTTAGAGAAGCAAACAGGAGAGCAAGCCAGAGACAAGCTCTAACAGCCAGGAGAAAATATGAGAGTTCTCCATGGACCCTGTAGGCTCACAGGGCATTTGATGCACACAGTTTAAAGAAACAAAATGATACTTGTCCTTACTGTAGAAATGTCATGAAGTGTGGTGGATACTAGGTGTTTCAAAAACTAGGAGAAACATACTTAAAACCACATGGGCACCAAAGGGAATTTGTATTTTAAGTGTCCCTAAACTGTATTTTGTAGATTTACGAAACAAACAGAAGAATACTCTGCTCTCCTTAGAGACAGTCAGCTCTAGTGGTATGGGTGGTGTTTTTCTGGCCTGTGTACTAGAAGTTTCATCTGGACCTATTCCAGTGGTACCTTTTGGCTAGCCATCTGCTTATGCATAACCTAAACATAACAAAATCATACACATCTTAGAATATTAAAATGCAAGTGTATAGGATTTATTTCTAGCAACTAGTTTAGATGAGGTGCTTGTGACTGTGAAGTGTTGTAGGTCACCTCAACATCCTTTGTGAAATACTCGCACATCTCCTTTTACATGCAGTCTTGATTTTAAGAACTTAAAATTTCACACAGGTCTTCTCTTCTACTTATTGTTCTTACGAAAATTGATGCCCTTCAATCCTTTTTCCTCTCCATTTCTGCAAATCAAGGAAGAGAATATGTTGTATTAAATCATCCTGAAAGTAACAGGGTAAAATTCACTCTGGAGTCAAGGCTGGCTGCAAGAAAATTCTGGTGTCAGGTGACCCATGTCTGAAGGTGAGCCCAGGTGTCCAAGAAGGCCAATGGCTTCCTGGTCTGTATCAGAAACAGTGTAGCCAGCAGGACTAGGGAAGTGATTATTCCCCTGTACTCACCACTGGTGAGGCCACACCTCTAATCCTGTGTTTAGTTTTGGGTCCCTCACTACAAGAAAGACATTGAGGTGCTGGAGAGTGCCCAGAGAAGGGCAACAGAGTTGGTGAAAGGTCTTGGAGCACAAGTCATGTGAGGAGTGGCTGAGGGAGCTGTGGTTGTTTAGCCTGGAGTAAAAGAGGCCTGGGGGCACCTTCTCGCTCTTTACAACTCTACCTGAAAGGAGATTGTAGCAAGGTGTGGGTCAGTGTCTTGTCCCCAGTGACAAATGACAGGACAAGGGGAAATGGCCTCAAGTTGTGCCAGGGGAGGTTTAGATTGGATATTAAGAGGAAGTTCTTCACAGAAAGGGTTGTCAGGCATTGAAACAGGCTTTATGGAAGACACTGAGTCACGATCTCTAGAGGTATTTAAAAGATGCATAGGTGTGATGCTTAGGGACATGGATTAGTGGTGGACTTGGTAGTGTTAGGTTAGTGGTTGGACTCGATCTTAGAGGTCCAACCTAATGATTCTATGATATTGTAGGTAACAACAAAAAAGCCATCATTACTCTTGTACTCCTCTAGTGAGGTTCAAAGGGACCAGGTAGTCTTCAGAGTCATTAGTGGGCAGTGGAGGGCCAGCGTGGACGAGGTGTTTTGGGGCAGTTTGGTAATGACATGAGAGTAAGTCAGCATTCAACTTTATAGGCATGTAGTATTTAAGAAAAAAATAAAGAAGAAACCCTTTGGCATAAGCCAACACATACCTAAGAGAATTTTAATGTGTTCTCGTAATCTACTGCTTATTAAATAGGCCAAACACAGAAATCATCATGAAGTCTTTAAGGAGGGAATTTGAAGCCTGACTGTGCCGAGGTGTGGTAACTGTTTTCAGCTGTGGGGATCCAGCTATATTCTTTCCTTTAACGCCAGGATTGATTGCCTGAGTAAATGTTTAATTAGTCACTTACTTTCTGCTTTCACTTGAAGTAATAATTGCAACCTTGGAAATCTCCTTTGTGCTCTACCCAAAGTTTGTATCTACTATGCCTTGAAGTATGGATTGACAACAGTAACTTTGAAGAAAAGTTGTTTTAGAGACAAATTGCTGAAATGTCTGTATTCTTGAGTGCAGGATGTTAAGAGTTCTATCACAAAACTTTACAGTGGCCTTCATTTATTCCCCAGAGTCAGTGTCAGGATTCCTTCTTGGTCCTGTGTGCATTTCTAGAGGACATGAAAGGACATGTCGGATTCCTGTCTAAGGGAATCAGAGATTCATTAGAAATAGCAATAGTAATCTGAGATATCGTGGGAAAAAATGAGTGGTTCTGTATAATTTTTTAATTTTGGGAATGAAAGAGAGGTCATTACTTTAAAAAAAAACCCCCTGTGTCTAGAAGAGGAAAAATACCAATGACATCTTTGGTTTTCCATAAACTGCAGAGATACAAATAATACAGAATACTGCATTAATAATGGATAAAAATTAGACCTGATAGTCCAGCTGGGTATTACAGAGTTCCTTAGCTGGCATATCTTCTGTGATGTCTGCTAAACTACCATGAAAAAGTGGGAATAGTCCAGCAGAGACAGACATTGTTCTTTTTTTACCTTGAAATCCTATGTATTTGTAGGGTAACTTTGTCAGTAGTCTGCCTTATCTTAAACATGAAGAATATGTATTACTCGTTCATCTTCTTCTGTTGGACACACAATCTAGTAAAGTTCAGAATATAAATCCAGACAAGTGATTTCATTGTACTTTATATGATTTAGAGAAGTTGTCAAGACATTATCTACAATAGATTGCATGCAAGAATTATGATACTTCAGAACTACACAGTAAGTGGCAGATAGCCATATATGTATTGCAGAAGCCTCTCAGAAACTCTTTCCTAGTTTTTAAATTATAGTTATTTCTGCACTTTGAAAGATTTGATCAAGAAAGTAATTTTTAGAAGTAAATCCTAAATTAACTCCAATTACTTAAAAAAGTACATTCGTCACTTTTCTAGAGTCAGTTCCAATCTTAATACACTCAACAGCTAATTCTGAATCATATTTTCCTTCTCAATGTTCATTTTTTTATTAGATGCATAGAAAGTTCAGCATGTATATTTGTAAATTATTTATTTCACTAAAAAGCCCTTCAGAATTTTATATGTGTTGTACATATACACTGCATTGGGCTGTCTTTGGAATTCTCAACTGTGCCAGAAAATGGGTCCTTTACCTAGTTCTGTGGCTAAGCCAGTTGTGCCACTACAGCCCTCAGAAAGCCATATGCACACACATGGTTCCCACACAAAACCAACTGTGCTTTGGTGGGAACAAACATAAACAAGTATGTACAAGTGATGTTTTTGCTCATCTGTATTATTTGCTCACTGTTTTCATTGCTCCTTCAGGAAGTTTCATCCTAATAAACTTTTTTTTTTTTCCCATAAAACTGTTTATTTTATGGAAGTGCTTGGCATTTGATGTGAGAATTTTTTGGTAATAGAAAGTTTTTACAGAACAAAACCATCACCTCTTTCTCACGTATAATAAAAGTTGCTAACGTTTTTCAAAATAAAATTTCCTGAGATTAATATTGCTGCTTTATCAGAAAATACTTGCTGTTGTTCGTGTCTATGTGAACAGTGTTCTTCTTTAGCGGAAAAAATGAGTTAGTTGTTCAAATTAAAATCTGTGCATTGTCTCAAAGACCCTTTCCTCAGTGAAACTAGAAACATGTGCAAGAAAGATGATGTGTTTTTGGCAGAAATGAAGATGATCTGCAAAACAATGCCTCCACCAGTTCAGTTCATAGGCAGCTTGAAGGATGGTCAGCAGGGAACAGAAAATATCATAAGGGAGCAGATCTTCAGCTCAGAGAGCTGGATGAATTGGTGGAATTGGTCTATTACTTATAAATGGTCCTATCTCAAGCAGAAACAGTACAGGTACGAATTAATCATCTCAAAAACATGACTGGCATTGCTTGTGTTGGATGAAATATTGAGAGGAAAGTTTTCTAAAGCTAAAGGCAAGCACGTAGTACATGTCTAAAACTATGTGTTTGAGTCATCAGGGAAACTCCCAATTTTTTAATACCATTGTTCATTTTTGCATCATGAAAGTATAATTTCAGAACTTTCTATGAACTGAATAGGAGCTGTAAGTGTGCTTTGTGGTAGTTTTGGCACTACTCAAGCAAGGCTTTATTATCTATGAGTTCCAGACAGTGCAATAAGCATCTGACTCGGAAATTCCTGACCTGAACTTTTGTCCTGTCCCAAGACAGCTCCTAATACAAGAATGTAGTCAGATAAGAGTCTGGTGAGCAAATCATGAGACAGTCCTTATTGCTCTGCCATTAGAGATTTTGTAAGAATTTATTAATCATTGTATTTCCTTGTAGTTCAAAATTCAGTTGCCTGGTAGTATTTGCATATGGCAAAACTGAACCAGTTTGCAATGTTTTCCTTAATAACAAAGGAAAATTTCTTGGAATGCTCTGTGGCCTTCTCATAAAGGTGAAAGAGGTGTTCCTCTACACCTTTCTACTACAAGAGACGGAAATGCTTATGGATGAGGGGAGAGCAGTGGATATTCTCTGCCTTAACTTCAGCAACCTTTTCGACACTCTCTCTCACAACATGCTCATAGGCAAACTCAGGAAGTGTGGACTGGATAAGCATACAGTGAGGTGGATTGAGAACTGGCTGAATGGCAGATCCCAATGGGTTGTAATCAGTGGCATGGGGTCTATTTGGTGGCCTGTCACTACTGACATCCCCCAGGGTTCAATATCAGGCCCAGTATTGTTTAACCTATTCATCAGTGACTTGGATGAAGGAGAAGATGCCTCCTCAGCAAGTTTGCTGATGATACAAAGCTGGGAGGAGTGGCTGATACCTCAGAGTGCTGTGCAGCCCTTCAGAAGGATCTCGACACATTGGAGAGATGGACAGAGAAGAACCTTCTGAAATTCAACAAAGACAATTGCAGGGTCCTGCACCTGGGGCAGAATAACCCCCCCTGTACCAACACAGGCTTGGGGCCAACCTGCTGGAAAGCAGCTCTACAGAGAAGGACCTGTGGGTCCTGGTGGACAACAAACTGTCCATGAACCAGCATTGTGACCTTGTAGACAAGAAGGCATCTTGTAGACAANGAGGAGTGGCTGATACCTCAGAGTGCTGTGCAGCCCTTCAGAAGGATCTCGACACATTGGAGAGATGGACAGAGAAGAACCTTCTGAAATTCAACAAAGACAATTGCAGGGTCCTGCACCTGGGGCAGAATAACCCCCCCTGTACCAAGAGAAGAACGGGGCCAACCTGCTGGAAAGCAGCTCTACAGAGAAGGACCTGTGGGTCCTGGTGGACAACAAACTGTCCATGAGCCAGCATTGTGACCTTGTAGACAAGAAGGCATCTTGTAGACAAGATGGTGTCCTGGGGTGCATTAGGAAGAGTGTTGCCAGCAGGTTAAGGGAGGTGATCCTGCCCTGCTACTTAGCCCTGTGAGGCCGCATCTGGAGTGCTGTGTCCAGTTCTGGGATCCTCAGTACGAGAGAGGCATGGAGCTCCTGGAGCGAGTCCGGTGGAGGGCAACAAAGATGATGAGGGGACCGGAGCATCTCTCTTACAAGGAAAGGCTGAGGGAGCTGGGCCTGTTCACCCTGAGAAAGAGACAACTGGGGGGATCTTGCCAGCGTATGCAAATACCTGAAGGGAGGGTGTCAAGACGAAGGATCCAGGCTCTTCTCAGTGGTGCCCAGCAATAGGAGAAGAGGCAGTGGGCAGAAACTTATGCACAGGAAGTTTCATCTCAATATGAGGAAGAACTTCTTTACTGTGCGAGTGGCTGAGCACTGGAACAGCTTGCCCAGAGAGATTGTGGAGTCTCCCTTACTGGGAATATTCAAGAACTGTCTGGACACAATCCTGTTCAATGTGCTCTAGGATGACCCTGCTTGAGCAGGGAGATTGGACCAGATGACGCACTGTGGTCCCTTCCAAACATACTTATGTCTATAGGCACACAGATGTATGTATTATTGCTCAGGTCTTCCAGTAAGTGAGTACTCATTAATGCCTTATAAGCAAATATTTTTTTTAAATGGGGGAAATAATATAATGCTTGCAAATATTCTGTAAATATGCTATGTGTGTACAGCAATTTAACAGAATGGATCAACAGAAATTTTTAGGGGAGGTTAGTTTGTGCTCACAGCTAAAATGGCAGTTCCTTTTATCTGCTTCAAGTTTTTCATTATTTCGTGGCACCACATGTATAAATTACTTCCATTTTGGGAGGAATTAGTGAGATCCCTGGAGTGTATGTGCACTGCAGTTTTATATTAGCCTGTTGATTTCATGCTCTGAGCTTTTAACTTGCACAGTCAGAATTATCCACTACTGTTTTTATTAAACATTCACTTTGTAGAAACTAATTTGAATAGCTGGATTTGACTGTCATTGCCCAAAATTAGAAATAAAGTTTATGGAATATCTGAATGGGTCTATACTCGTGTACCTGGCTGTTATGCAGCAGGTGTGTCTCTGAGAGCATGATGAACTGGTGTTTGTGTTTTAAATACAGATGCTGTCAGTCAATGTGATCAGATCCTTCTGACTGTACATGCTTAATAGCGGTGGCTGAGGAGGCTGTGAGGAGCCTTGGGACATTCTTTACCCCACAGACTCGAGAGAGACATTCAGATCATTATGGCCTGAACTGCTGTCTCAGCTGAAGGACATTCAAATGAAGCTTTGTAGTCAGAAGGGTGATTGGACTCTGCATGTTAATTTGTTGAAAAGGAAAACATTTGGTGCTGCTATCTGTGCCTTTTACTTCTTGGACCAAGCAAGTTGATCTCTGCATGCAGTAGTGCTTTAGTTTATACTTGGCGTTCATTTAAAGACAGAAGCATGATTTGTTGGCTTCTTTATTCAGTGTTTCATGTAATTGCTTTATTGTGTTATTTTTTTGCCAGGAAGAAGCCACCCAAAGCAGCTGGTGCAAGTGTCTTAATGGGCGTCCACTGTCAAAGATTGGGACCATTGCTTGGATGGTTACACTGAGTGATGCTGTACATAATTTCATAGATGGTTTGGCTATTGGTGCTTCTTTCACTCTGTCTCTGCTTCAAGGGCTTAGTACCTCCATAGCCATCTTGTGTGAAGAGTTTCCTCATGAATTAGGTAAGGGACTTCATTGCACATGTTGTTTACTGTGGAAATCACTGTTGTAGGGGGTTGTGCATAAATTGAAAGAAAGTTTAGACAAATTAATGGAAAAAATATTCATCAAGAAGTTCCCAAGCATCAAAGTACACATCTGGCACAGGAAGGTCCCTAGTGCAAGTGGGTGGAAGCTGGGACTGTATATTGAAAAGGTGTTAATTATCCTGTTCGTATATATTGCATACACTGTTGTATTAATTAATTTTAAAAACAAAAATCATTGTAAGTAGGTGTGTCTTCCCATGCTCTTAGCTCAATCTTGCATCACCTATTTATTTAGAATATATGAGTTTCCTTAGTATTAAAGGGAAATCCTCATCATGTACTTGAATGAAGAAAAACAACAGGGAGTTATACAAATTATGTCTTTTCTTCAGAGTTCCTTTGAAATCAGAAAATAACCACAATATCATTTTCTGAAGATGGTTTCTTTTTTTTTAATTCTTTTAGGGGATTTTGTCATCTTGCTTAATGCAGGAATGAGTACTCGCCAGGCTCTGTTTTTCAATTTTCTGTCTGCATGTTCCTGTTACATTGGATTGGCTTTTGGTATATTAGTAGGCAACAACTTTGCTCCTAACATCATCTTTGCTGTAGCTGGTGGAATGTTCCTGTACATCTCTCTGGCAGATATGGTGAGTTATAATTTAATTTTCAGTTAATTTTTTTATCTGCAAGAAAACAAAGACTGCTCTAGTCTTTACAGTAGAATTTAGTACTTTCTTGCTCTCATGCCAGTGTCATCTAATTATTATTATTATTATTATTATTATTATTATGTTAAATCAGCAATTATACCCTTGGTGGGGGTGCACAAATAGTTATGTTTGTTCATGAAAGATGGAAGTCTTTCCCTTCATAAATATGGCTCATCACATTATTGCTGAAAAGGAGTTTTAGTTTAAAAAGTGTATAAATGCTTTGTATCAGTGTTTTAAAGTGTCAGAGTATTCTACCTTATCTTTTAAAGGTTCACTTGTCTATTTAAACCATATTGTGAAAGAAAAGCAGAAAAAGAAAGGTAAACAAAATGAAGTTAAGTATTAAGTTTTGAGTTGAATGAAAGGTGTTTTGTAACCACCGTGATAATTTTGGGACTGTTTAGCTGAAAAAACTGGTTTAAATATCTGTTCTGGTTTAAATTAAACAATGACAGCCCCAGTTTCAAGGTTCAGACTAAAAAGTTTGCTGAGCTCAATGCAAAATAGTCTGTCTGTCATTTATTTTCCAAACTATGCTAGAAGATATAAGTGAAAGAAATTGTGCTAAGATCCAAATAGGATTTAGGCATTCGAAAATAAAATCTGGATTCACAGGCAGTTAGCAATATTCCATAATTTCCTCTTATGATGATGTTTTGTCTCAAAACGAGAGAGGTCTTTAAAGATTTTTAAGTTTTATTATGCTTAATTCAGTGTTGTAAGAACAGATGCAGCAGGTGCAAAGGTGTTTACACATGCCACATGAGAATCCATTTGAGTGTAGAAGTGGAAGAGTGAGGCCTGAATTTGAAAAGATTTAAGTCCCCAGTTTGTTTCTATGTGTGTACAAGAACTGTCATATAGTTACAGTTACTACTCCATTAAATGCTACTATAGTTTAGGAAATAGTGTAGAATTTAAGTAATACTCCTAGAATAAAAGAAACAGTATAAGTAGTTTATAAGTTTGCAGTACCTTGGTTGCTGATACTTTTCATTTAGTTTCACTCATATAAAATGCATAGTAATGTACTGAATTATGATGTGTAAAATTCATGGCATAGATTTAGAGTGGCTCAAATTTGGTTTTAATCCATCAAAGCAGGTAACATTCTTTTATTTTTGTCTTTTCTTCTGTTCTCTCTGTTTCTCTCTGTCTCTCTCCCTGTCCCTTCCTCCCACCAAACTCTTTCTCTGTTTATAGGTTTTTGGATTGTATCAGTTACCTATCTGAATTTTTCTTCCCCCTGGAAAGTCTGACATAGGGTATTCAAATGCTCTTTACAGAGATCTGGCTTTCTGCTTTCTGTTATGATATTCACAAACTTCTGGTTTCCTTGTCCAGAAGCAGGTAGGATTAACCGGATTGTCATTACTTCCTCCTTCTCTTTTTGCGGTGCTTTTTCCTTCCAGTATTGGCATATCCCACCTCTGCCAGTAGGATCACTGTGAGGTGAGACTGTGGGCAGGTGAGAACGTGTGCACTGAGGTGTGTGCACAAATGAGCCTTGTTGTAAGGCATGAAGTTAATCTGGTTTGTTGCCATTGCCTCTTGTGCAAGAGTATTACGGAGCTCTGGAACGTTTTCTGGGAAGGTTTGGCCACTTCCCGCTAACCTTAGCCTGTTCTTCAAGAATTGCGTTACCTTCAGTGACTGTTTTTGTGTTGTGAGATCAAAGAAAGATAAAATTTGAGTCACCCAGCCTGAAGGTTTCCAAACTAAGACTGAAAAAAAACTGTCTTAATTGCATTTTGATTATACTACTCGCAGCAGAACAGGAGGAGAGAAAGTTTATTTGAGTATGTTTGTCAGAATCTACTGTAGTTGATTTTATCTGCAGCAAACACATACTCTGAATCATCCCATGCAGGGAACTTCTTGCCTGTGCTCTTCTGCCGTCACCTCAGAGGAAGTACCTTAGTTTCTGCAGTCAGCAGCACAGCAGTGATCCTTTGCTATTATGTTACCATTAACACGTACATTGCGGAATGAAGACTCCCTTCGTTGCTCTGTAATGTAATATTGCATGTGTTACCACCACTTTCATACCAGTCTTCTTTCTTCCTTGCTTGATCTCACAAACCCACCAGACTTTCTACATGTAAAAGGTTTCTTATTTCTGAGCTGTTGACTATGTTTTCATCCTTGCTTCTTTTGCCTTTACATAAAGCAAAAGAATCCTGATCTTCCACTTCCTGAACAAGATTTCTCTGTTTATACTAGTGAAGGAAGAAATGCAACATTTAGTAATACAAGGGCATCTGCTCCTAGCAACATATGGCCCAACAATTGCAACCTAGGAGACTGCTGGAATCAAAAAGGGAAAATTTGCATGAGAGACAACCAGGTGAAATCTCAGTAGAGGGGAACAAGACACCATTTCATTTCACCATCCTTGGTGGAGTAGTTTTTCAGAGTAACTGTGACTGCCTTCACGCTCTGTTAATTCTAAGATTCAGTCTGAACTTGCAATATTGTTCAGTTTTTAATGCATTAAATTAAGCACACTACCACGAGATGGCAATACTTACCTAAAAATATCCTTTTATTTTCCAGTTCCCAGAGATGAACGATATGCTGCGGGAGAAAGTGACTGGAAGAAAGATGGATCTTACATTCTTCCTTATTCAGAATGCTGGTTTGCTGACGGGGTTTACTGCTATACTGATGATCACCTTGTATGCAGGAAATATCAATCTGTGATAATGCAAGTGAAAATGGAATCATTACTGAAGACATAAAATATAAATTGCAAATGGAAGACACTTGAAATTCATAAAGGGACATTCATTAGTGACAAGTCCCACCCTATCCCTCTTGCCCCAAATATAGGAAGTTCTTCTTTAGGACTTGCAGTCAAACCAAATAGCAGGAGCTGTCAGCTTCTGTACGATGCCAAAAAAATGATGTTAGTATTTTTATTTCTACTTAAAATTATCAGACATATCTGAACTGTCATAGAGAAACGATGTTACTTGGCCAGTAGAATTATGCAATACGTGCAACTCAGGATCAACTGAAAGCTGAGGTTTACAAAGAAGATGTGTATTTAAAAGAAAATAATAGTTTCCTATCCTTTTTTAACGATGATGAAGGTAAGCAGTTTCAATTTTCATGACTTCTGTTGCAGAATTTATCTGTGTGACATTTCCTTTCCCCACAAAAAAAACCCCCAAAACAAACAAACAAACAAAAAACCCCAAAAACCCCAACAACAACAACAAAAAACCCCACAAACAAACAAACAAAACCAAACCAAAAAATCAAACTATTTCTGAGTAGGTACTAATGAAGCTAAGATTTTTAATTACTAATTAACACTGGAAGGAAAGATACCAGTTCCTGCTTTTGATCTTCTCTCCTTATAAGTGCACTAGGGAATTGTTGATTTATTTTGAGAACCACTTTTTTTAATTAGAGGGAACCTGTGTTAAATTTATGACTCCATAATAAATAAACTTATCAACTCCGTAATTGTTTAGAAACATTGAATATTTTAAAAGGTACAAGCATTTTGTATTCTATGAAAATAATAAACTTTCGTACTTATGTTTCACAAATATTCCCTTTAAAAAAAAGAGTACTTTACTTTCATGAAGTGGAATTTAGAAAAAAATCTAAAATCAACATTCCAGTAAGCTTTTTTGTAATTGGAATAATTTCCTCATGTGCAGTTGAGTGGAAGTAAGTGATAATAAAATATACAAATTCTTATCACAATCTGTTGCATATGACCTTTCTAAAATCATGCTTATATGTATTAGTTCTTCTGAAATAAACAATTCATCACCCCTAGTGTTGTAAGACGTGTGCAAGGAAATTCATAAAAAATATAGTCCATTTCAACCACCACTTTGCTTTGAAAGAAATGTTGTTATTCTCTAGTAAGTTACTTTTTGTCATTGATTTTTAAGCAAGTTTTACAGCTTCAGGGAAGATACTATTTTTTGATGTATTTCCTGGTTGTAGGAAAGGACAAATATTTTATTTTTAATTCTCTATTAAAATATATTTTCTACCACATAAAGGATTTATTTTAATATTTTACTTGATTCTCATCTGTAATTTCATTAGAGAAAACAAGTGGCTGTTCTTCTGCACAGAAGTTGTAAATGATACTTATCTTAAAATACGTTCTAAATGTTAAAATGTAATCATAGTAGCCAATGACATTTGCTGTACGGAAAAAGCATTTGTTAGTCACTTTGTGCTCTCTAAGTTTCTGTGAAGAAGAATCATCCCACTCCATGTGTTTAATTCCTTCTTTATTGATTCCTTGGATATAAGCTGTTTGTAAATGCTACTCTTGTGTATGACAATAATTTATTGTAGTAACTATGAACGTTCACTGACTTTTTAAAATAATTTGACCATTTCTAGTTCATCAGATTACTTTAATAAGATACCTGTATGGTACTTTTCACCTTTAAATCCTAACATTTGCAAAGGAAAAACTGAGGCAAACGAGTCATTGAAATAACCTACTTTTAGATCATAGAGCAGACTAGAGATGGAACAATCTGATTTTCTGCGTAGTGCTTCAGATAAAAAACAAATTGTCTTTTCTGCTTTTTGATTTCTGTGTGGGCAGGTTTGTCTGTATATCTTTGCTATTATTACCTGTTTGCCCAGTACATATAAAATACATCTATTTCAATGCTAGTACTCTCAGTCATTTCCTAGACTTTGCAAATACATCCAGTGAGGAAGAAGCATGAGCAAACACTCAAAAAACTGGTTTTTTTGTGACAAATAAGACTGCAATAAGTTATGCCCTGAAAGGCTTGAAAAGTAGTTGAGGGAAAGACTTCCATATTCTTTTTTTTATGTTAATGTCATCTGCAATAGTATTCAACTTAAATTGCCTCCTCTTCAGCTTTCTTTTCAACAGTTGTGCAAATTCAGCATGTAATGCAATTTCATAGGGCTCTTACATACTTTTGTATATGCTGTTTCCTTAGGGCAAATTATTGGACATCTAATGTTAGGCATTATCTAACATATACTTGGGAAGACATTGTGTTGACAATACTGTCGCAGATAGTATACAGTTGTAAATAGATCACTGTTGTAAAGTTTCCTATTTTTCATGACGTGATTCACAACCTAAGACACACTTCTGAAAATTTCACTAGAGGTGGGGAAAAATCCACCACCACAGTGCCTCCCATGCCCACTCACCCCACTGATAATACACTAAAGAAGGAGCCATAAAGAGCAACAAGTTGGACAAAGGGTAAATCCTAAAGTTCTTCTGATCCCTTGAAGACAGGATATGCAGAAAAGTAAAATGGTCTGTGGGGGAAGCCTGTCAAATATGTGATACATAAGTACCATCTATGATTTCAGGAAAAATAAACACAAAAATTAGGTTGGTACTTTAGGGTTATTGTTTTTGACATTTTGATGAGTTCTTGACCGAATAAGGATTGAAGGCATCAAACTAAAAATTTGGTCTCAGCTATAACCAACCAGCTAAATTAAATATCAGCCCCACACTAACAGTAGTATGGAACTCCTTGTGGTCTTCTCTATGTTGAATTATTTGCCCTGCTGCTCCATTAACTTTTGTAGCCTGCCTAAAGCTTTGTGTTGCCTGAATAAATAGAGCTACAAAACTTGAACTACATGGTTTAAAGATGACTTGAACATGCATAAATTACATTCATTTTATGCTAATGATAGCAGTGGAAACATCTCCTATGTGATACAGATAGAGAATCTACTGTGTGTGCTAACTTCTGCATCACAATCTGTAGTTTTTAAGAAACCACTGATTTTACCTGTATATAGGCGAACAGATTCACATATTACCATGTTGTTTTGTCTTCTACTGTAGCATGTCATCTGTGTAAATTTGAAGGTGACTAAGATCCAGTGAGAAAACAGTTTTAGATGACTGTTTTTCTTCTTCATGCAATTCTAATGAAGTCATTTCAAGTAATGTTGAGCCAAGTTTTAATATCTCTAAACATGTCGAGGAATCTGGATTGACTGGAGAGTTGGGCTGATTCCAGTGGGCTGAAGTTCAAGGAGGCCAAGTGCCGGGTCCTACACTTTGGCCACAACAACCCCCTGCAGTGCTACAGGCTGGGGACAGAGTGGCTGGAGAGCAGCCAGGCAGAAAGGGACCTGGGGGTACTGATTGACAGGAAGCTCAACATGAGCCAACAGTGTGCCCAGGTGGCCAAGAAGGCCAATGGCATCCTGGCCTGTATCAAAAATAGTGTGGTCAGCAGGACAAGCAAGTGATCCTTCCCCTGTACTCTGCATTGGTGAGGCCACACCTGGAGTATTGTGTTCAGTTCTGGGCCCCTCAGTTCAGGAAAGACATTGAAGTGCTGGAGCGGGTCCAGAGAAGGGCAACAAGACTGGTGAAGGGACTGGAACATAAGACCTATGAGGAGAGGCTGAGGGAGCTGGGGTTGTTTAGTCTGGAGAAGAGGAGGCTTAGAGGTGACCTCATCACTCTCT